>JAMKPZ010001060.1:0-63255 GCA_024699675.1 Amphibolis antarctica
AGGATTTGAACCCATAATCTCTAGATTACAATGGACGTTGTGTCAATGCTTGTCTACATCTAAAAGTAGGTTTCTCATCTACAAAATACATGGAAGCTAGCAATTGCTACAATTAGTGTTTGGTCGTTGTTGTTTGAGGTTGTCAACATGAGTTTTTCTTTCGTTCATATTTATCTATCACAAAATCAACACTTTAACAAATTTCTAAAACAGTTAATCTACAAGTGCAGTAGATATAATCAACAGCACATAAAATTGGTGTGAGGTTCTAGCAATGCACTACAATTTATATGGTCAAGATATTTGATGTAGGGTGGGCCAAATGGCCAATCAGACCATCCTGGTATGAGCAGCCAACTAGACTGGCTCCCCATATGGGCATAGAGCAACCCAACTTGTCAAGCAGCCTCTACACCGACCAATTGCATGAGTTTCATAGGTTGCATGCTTAACCCCTATCTCCCTCATCTTGGTGACATAGGTGGCTTGGCTGGAATGACCATCTTGGTGACATCCTCGAAAGGATGAACAAATTGGGCCAACTGAGTCAAACAGGCCTAGCAAGTGAATCAACCCTATTACAAGAGAGTGATGTAGAGCTAGTCCATATGGTACAGCCAAAACGTGAAGCCAACATGGCTGCTAGTCGACAATACAAATGCTGAATTGTCTCCCATGTACACATTGTCCTAAAGCCATGCAATTGAGTGGAATCACTAATCCTCAACTATCCTTGCTCATTACCCGTAATTATAAATACCATAGTAAATGTGGCATTACAATATGTTTATTCAACCTTGAAGCTAGATCTACCTCTACTCATCACACTTTTCTAACTTAAGTATTAGAGGAGACCCAATCAACTACAATCCAATTGATCAGTCCACTCTAATGTTTTGCAGGTTAAACTTCCCAAACAGCTTGAGTGTGTCCAGCTCAATGGAAGGTAGAACATGGAAAGTGAAATACAAAGGAACCATTCTTATTTCCCTCAACTCTTGATGGTTGAAGACCTTAACTGTCAGGTACTAAAACATGAAAAGTGGAACGCACAAGGACCATGAGTTTGTTTTTGTTTTGGTTTAGTATTGTATCATAATTTTTTGCTCAGCGTGCCAAGCACCAATTTGATCTGTAGCATCACCTAAGGTTGAAAACTGCAAATTTAAGTATGATGTAAGAGGAAACCATTTCTAAACAACATTCATAAGAAGTAGATAACCTGAATCACAAGCGATCCAACTCCACCTGCACCACCCAGCACAAGCAGTGACTTGCCAGCAGAGAACCCAGCCCTCTCAAGTCCTTCATATGCTGTAAGAATGACAAGAGGAAGTGATGCTGCCTGTGCAAAATCCAGGTTGGTAGGTTTCAGTGCCAGAAGCTTCTCCTCAACAGCAGTATACTCTGCAAGTGAGCCAAACTTCTTAGGTTGCTCCAGTGCCTTTTCATTGATATTCCCATAAACTTCATCTCCTTCCTTGAAATTCTTTACTTGGCTTCCCACCTTCACAACCACACCAGCCACATCATAGCCAGGAACAGTCTACAAGATATATAAAATCCAAAGGTTAGGAGGTAAAAATTACAGCATCCAATTGAGATGTGAAACTGTTACCTTTTCTATCAATAGCATCAAACCCCTCAAATTAGATTAAATTCTATTTGCACGTAGATAAAAATACTATAGTTGAAAACAGCAAATACATGTTTCCATTGCTATACAATATTCTCTTCCATTTTCTGCTTTGTCATCAACATAAAAGCCAATTACACTTCTTACCATTCATTAAAACAAGTAAAGAGATCTCAAAGAAAACGAACCACACAATGCAAAAAGTTCTTAGGTAAAAAGACAACTACAAACTCTGACCCATAAACATAACAACAACAATGGTGACAAGCATTGTCTTGATTCCATTGTGTTGGACAACAAAAAAAAGGAAAGAATTCTCTATTTACTTCCAGCCATCAATAATTTCAGATTTTCATCATGATCTCTAGCCACCTCTTTTAGTTTCATACTTATTTGACATAACAGACAACAAGTTGAAACATATTCTTCAAGAAAAATGAGTTGCTAATACATTTAGCACCGTCAAATTCTGATTAACTACATTAAAATTTAAAACAATTCGACTAACTGACAAATCTAAACGACATCCATTATATCAAGGGAAACCACCCATGATGGAATGAATAACCAAACAAGCGAATTTAAAATTTGAACCTGTTGTTCAATCTCTAGTCCATCATATTCTCAATTACTTCTCTTTCTCTCTTCTTCTTATCACCAATAGAAATGCTTAAATTTTAACTTTGTAATTACATAAAAGACATTATGTGCATTTTGTAATATGCTTAGCAGAAGACAGAACACAAAATTCTAGTGACATAATCCACAAACAAAGGAAAAGAGAAGACAAGACTCACGGGCGGAGGGGAGTCACTGTTCTTGAACTTCCCAACCCTCCTCTTGGAGTCCACCGGGTTCAGCCCGGAAGCCGCAACCTTCACCAGCACCTGGTCCTCCCCCACCTCCGGGACCATCACCTTGTCGTCGAACCTCAGCACGCCCACGTCCCCGTACTCGTCGTACACCCACCCTCTCATCTGGGTAGGCACTGAAACCTCGGTTTCCGCCATGGCTGAAGAAGAAGAAGCTCTGTTAGCAGCAGCAGCACCATCAGTTCTCCTGACAACTCCAGTGGTGGTTGGGATGGATCTTCTTGGTGTTGTGACGGGAAGAAGAAAAGGGTAGGCGAGCTTGATGGACGAGAAGGTTGGGGCGGGAATGGAGATGTTGGAGGCGACGGTCATGAAGCCGAAAGCTTCCATCTGAGCTCTGTGAACGACCACCACTGGTTACCTCACTCTGCTCAATCCATTTTACTTCTCTGAAAATGATGAGATATTATTTTTATCATACAATTTACAACATAAGTTTTGGTATAATTTTTTTTTTAACGTAAAATATTAAAGATATTTAATAAATATTATTGTATATAGTTAAAATGTATAATAAAAAAATAGAGATACAGCTTAAATAAATGAATTTTAGGTTACCCTGGACTTGTTAACTTAACTTCAGGCCTCGTTTAGTTTAATTCTAGTTTTTACTTTAAATGAATTTTTAATATCATTATTATTATATAAATTTTTATCATTTTAATTACTACAAGCTTCAACTTCATTTACAAAATTAACTTCAAATTAAAATTTTAAGTGTTAATTTTAATTTTATATAAATTTTTATACATCATCGTTAACTCGTATAAACTTTCGTAAATAAACTCTTTTGAAATAATTTATTATATAAATTTAAAAGTATTTATAAAATTATTCTTAACTTTACAATAAACTTCTGCTTTATAGATTTATATTGACCCTAGCTGCTTTAACTTATTTTAAAAATTAATCTTAAAAAACAACATTAATTCAAACCGACCGTTGACGCTAATCTTACTTATTAAGATATTATTTTTAATTTTTTTAATTTTTTTTACAGAAATAGATCGAATATGTAATTCATGGATTTGTAAGCGATAAAGATAAGAATAAATTAGCAAGTTAACGAAACCAATTACCATTAATTATTCATCAACAAACATCCACCGCAGCTACAACAATCAACCACTCAAATAACTAAATATATATATATTTCGATCAAATGATATCATTGAAATTACTTACCTAATTAATAGGTTAGACCAAAGTAATTTTCTTACCTAATTTGTTGGCCTTTATTCGCTGCAAAATTAAAATAAATGCATGAACGTCCATTCTTTTTAATGCTTGAAAACTGAAAACTTAATTTTTCTTATCTATATATCGACCTAAATTATATATCATCATGCATGCCCAATTCATTATTTCTATGACTATTCTTATTTTCTTCTTTGTATTTGACCTTAAATAATCACTTATATATATGGTTATTGTTCATCCGTCTAACCAAAAATGAATTTATTTATTTATTAATTATAATATAAAATATAGATGAATGGTGTATTTGGAGATAGTTTTGTTTAACTTCAAGAGTTAGATATAGATAAAGTTAAAGTTAATTTCGTAAATGAAGTTAAAATAACATAGTAATTTAGATAATAAAAATTTATTCATTAAAATCTGTACGGTAACAATGATGTTGATAATAATTTTAGAAGTTAAAAAAAAAATGAACCAAATAAAACTTAAAGATTAGCAATGATTAACGTTGATATCCACGTCAATTATAAATTTAATTACCATACTTATCTCAATATTCAAATTATAATTTCGTGTCTTTTAAAGCAGCCAATTTTTAAATTTCGTTATTTACTGTACGTCATTTTCAATGAATTCTTTTATTTTCCTTTCTATAATTTTTTAATGCCACTCCTTAAATTACTATAATTATATGATAAAATTTTAACTTAAATTAAACGAGAGTTAATCATTTAAATAAAGATCTTGAAATTCAATACTTTTCTATTGAATTTTAACCATTGACTTTTAAGTGAAAATATAATAATACCTTCTTCTCTATAGTGTCATCTTTCATGTTATTCATGTAGATAGTGAATTTTCTCTAGATAAGAGCTCTTCTTTGATACTTTGTTGTCATTGATGAAGATGCTATTTCATGGATTGTGATACTTTAAGCAGAGCGGGAATTGTGAGGGAACTAAGATCTAAACCTTAGTAACTTTTTGTTTGTCATTTGTAAAAGCAAAATTAAATACTTTGAGAGTTTTGAGACTTGAGTGTAAAAGAAGATTAGACTTTAGAAGATAAGAGGAAATGAGAATTAAGAAGAGAAGATTATGAAATGTGAATGGATGATTGGGTGAGGAGAATGACAACCCCTTAACCCAATTAGAGATGTCAATTGCTCGACACGGCTTAGCATGACCTGACATGATTTGATTGTGTTGGTCAACAACACGATACAAATAAAAATTTGTATCGTAGGTCATGCCTGGGCTGGCCCAGCACGACACGAAATCGACATGGTACAACCCAACACGCTTGTGCGATGGACTTAGGGCAAGTGACTAGGCGAGGGGGTGAGGAGGGGGCAACGCAGGAGTGGTCAACAGCGATGGCGGCAATGGTAGGCAACAGTGAGGTTGGTAGAGGCAGGGTGGTCTAACAGTGGTGGCAGGCAGCAGTGGTCAGGCATCGCCATGTCAGCGAAATGGGTGGGTCATTGGGCATTGATAGGCTAGGGTTTGGTTGGAAAGAAGAGGGGAAAAAGAGGAGAGAAGAAGAGGGGAAAAAGAGACGAAGAAGAGGAGAATGTGCGCACAATGGTCGGCACAACGGGCAACCAGCAGGGTGCAAGTGCAATGGGCAAGGTGGGGCGGGCGAGGTGTACAATGAGCAGTGGTGAGGTGCAACGGGGAACTAGTGGGGTGCAACGGGTGGGGCCATGGGGCGAGGCGGGGTGGGCGTTTGGGTGGTGAAAATTTTTTCTATAAATTGAGAGTTTGATTGATTTTTTTTCCATCCAAACTCTTTTAATCTCAAATCTCAATTCTTCTCAATTCCTTTTAATCTTAATGTCATTCTCAATTTCTCAAATTTTCTCACTCAATTCACAATTTACAATTCACAAATCACAAACAATAGTCCACTACTGAGATTAAAGTTCTAGAAGCTACAAATATTCTCAACAAAACTTTCCTGAAATTGAAGTAACGTCGTCAATGGAAACTATTGGAGTTTCAACTTTAACTATGTCGTTGAGGAAGTCTCGAATGAGAGCTTCTATTTGGTCAAAATATACAATAATGATGAAAACTATGGCAGATTGTACTTTAGAGGAACGAACATTCTACAACCTTTGTAACGTTAACTTCTCTTACAAAACGTTTGATGGTACAAGTTGTTTAACTAGACATATTAATATATGTAAAAATAGGATAAGAATAAAGCTATTCAAACTCAACTTTCTTTTACTCTTGAGAATAGTGTTAGTTCATGGACTTATGATTCTCAAAGGGTTAGAGATTTACATGCTAAATTTATTTGTCTAGAAGATTTACCAATAAGTTTTGGAAGTAATAAATGTTTTGATGAATATATTAGTAAAATATATTGTCCAAAATATAAACATGTATCTAAAAATACTACTATGTCAGATATTATGAATTCACCTAATATGCTTAGATTACAACTTATTAATATTATGAGTACAATAATGACATGTATAGTATGCACTTCAGATATTTGGTTGGGTAGAATTAAGGATGGGTACATAGCTATAACTACACATTATATTGATTAAAATTGGATTTTACAAAAAAGATTAATAAGATTTAGAAAAATTCAACATCCACGTATTACGAGAACAATTTTTGCAAACATTATGGAAATTTTTGATTTATATGGAATTAGAAATAAAATAGGTAGTATAATTTTTGATAATACAACTAATAATCTACAACAATACCAATGTTTAAAAATAAATTAAGTCCCTAAATGGTTTTAAATTATTTCACCAAAGATGTATATATCATATAATTAATATTATTGTATAATCAGGTATAAAAGAAATTAAAATTTATATTGAAAATGTTAGGAATGTTGCAAGTTTTATAATTAGTTTAAGAAAGCAACAACAACAATTTGATGAAACATGTGATTCTTTTGAAATGTTGCATAAAAAATTCTCTTTAAATATTCAACACAGGTGGAATTCATTATATTTAATGTTAGAAAATATATTACCATAAGAAATTTCAATAATATCTATATATAATCGTCATCATTCTAATGATTATTAAAAACAATTAATTGATGATAATTTTAAAATTGTAAAATATTTTGTTGAATTTTTAAAACCTTTTTATGATGCAACTCTTAGATTATCAGGAATTTATTATTCTATGTTTGTCTATGCATTGCATCATTTATATGATATTTCACGAGTTTTTAATAAATATGAGGCATATCCATTTTTCTGATCAATAGTAAATAGGATGAAACAAGAATTTTTAAAATATTGGAATGAAATCCCATAATTATATATTTTGAGTGTATGCTTAGATCCTAGTTGTAAAATAAAATATGCTATTAAATTAATTTGGGGAATACAAATAGGTTTAGGTGTAGATTTAAGATTAACTATTAATACAATAGAAGAACAATTAAATCAAATGTTTGATTTCTACGCATAAAGACATGGATTAAGAATAGAACATTCTCCTCCACCAATATTCACAATACCAGAATCACATGTTGGACTATCTTCAAATTCTTAGGCATTTTTACAAGATCTAAGATTTGATATTCCAACAACATCATACAATTATAATTCTATAGTATTTAAACAAGAATTAATTACTTTTAATTCAACAAATCACCAATCATTATTATTTACTCAACATTCTAACTTTAGTATATTTGATATCTTAAATTGGTGGAGGCAACAATCAATGATTTTTCCAATATTATCAATAATGGCAAATGATTTATTAACAATTCTAGTATCTTCAGTAGCTTGTAAACAAGTTTTCAACATGAGTGACAACATGCTTGATGACTGAAGATGCAAGCTAAAAAAAGATGTAATAGAAGCATTAATGTGTGTAAAATACTGAGAGTTTGCTTGACTTTGTAAACAAGATCAAATTAAAGAATTTACAGAGTTACTCTCAAACTTAAACATTTCATAATTAAAACATTGTAATTTTTCAATTTGTAATTTTTTTTAAAAATGTAATTTAATTTTGTTGTAAAATTTTTTTAAATGTAATTGTAAATTTGTAATAATGTAAATATAAAATATGTAATAAATAAATAAATAAATAATTTAATTTAATTATATGCATTATTGTCTTATTTATTAAGTTGTTTTGTTAACGTTGAATTACTTGAATGGATTATATTAATTGTTGAATTAAATTTAAATATTAATGATTAAATACTTAATGTTAATCGTTGTTGTTATTTATTAATTAATTAATTATATTTTTTAAATTTAATTATTTAAATATTAAATAAATATAAATTAATTAAAAAATTATATCCTTGATACGAATATTATTTTTCGTACCAACAACATGCCGACACAAAATTTAGTGGAAAAAAAAAATTTGCCTGTCATTCCTCAACGTTGTGGCCGCCCATTCCTCATCGTTGTAGCTACTGGTTCCTCGTTGTAGTCGCCTGTTCATCGTCGATCCTTGAAGCCCACATGAGTCTCGAGTCCCGATGGCCTTCCGCATCGCAATCCTGCTCGCTGATGTTCACTAAAACCCTAAACTGCTTTGCCACTTGACTCCTGCTCCCTCGCATGGTTGCCACTTGAGTCCCAATGGCCTTCCATAGTTTTGCTTGTGGCTTGCTGAATCGCCTTGTCGATGCTTGTTGAAACCCTCACCCGCTCCACTGCCTGACTCCTAGTCCCTCACACGGTCGCCTGTTCATTGTCGATCCTCAAAGCTCACCTGAGTCCTGACGATCTTCTGTAGTTCTGCTTATCGAATCACCTTGCCAATGCTCATTGAGACCTCGTCCCTTGCACAGTTGCTTGTTTGTCATCGATCCCTTATGTAGTCCCAAGCACGAGTAGCTGCTTGAGTCCCGATGGCCTTCTGCAATTTTGCCTGTGGCCTATTGAATCACCTCATTGATGCTTGCCGAAACCCCCACCCGCTCCACCGCTCGCCTCTCTCACGTGGTCACTTCTTCATCATCAATCCTTGAAGCCAACTTGAGTCCCAATGGCCTTCCACTATTTTGCCCACCAAATCGCCTCACTGATGTTTGTTGAAACCCTCGCCTACTTCGCCGCCCAACTCCTCCTCTTTCACCCGCTCCGTTACTGCTTGGTTGTTGATCAGATGACCACTCTCTACATCTCTCCTCAAATCATGTTGTTCATGCCATGTTGGCACACATTGTGAAACGAAGTTATGCGAGCACGGCATGAACACCTTAAAAGCTGGTCCAAGCATAACCTATTAATCCATATCGCACTAGTCAAAAAGTAATACCATTAGAATTACTTTTTAGTCTAGATTAAAGTTAGATTATTTAAATTCTTCAATAATTTATCTAACTAACATGACATTAGTCTCCTTTCATATGTACACTACAATCTTTATTATCTAATTGATATTTTTGAGTTCATACTCATGAAACATTATATATATATATATATATGGGAATTATTTCTTTAGTGATTTCACTTTTGAACGATCTAGATTAAACCTGATTAATTATATAAAGTAAATCTTTATAACTACACGAGGTATTATTCATGGAAGTACTATACATAGAAAAAAATATTATAAATATATTATCTATATAGTTAATTAAATTTAATTTAAACCATGTGACATCACACCCAAATCACATCAGAAGAGTGTCATTTA
The DNA here is from genome assembly GCA_024699675.1 of Amphibolis antarctica. Taxonomy (NCBI): domain Eukaryota; kingdom Viridiplantae; phylum Streptophyta; class Magnoliopsida; order Alismatales; family Cymodoceaceae; genus Amphibolis; species Amphibolis antarctica. Next base: position 9,366 of record JAMKPZ010001060.1, read on the forward strand.
TATATATATATATATGTGTGTTTGTGTATCTTATCGTCTTCGCTGGTTCTCCGCTCCTCCGGCCGTCTTTATTTCCAACTTGCAAGCCCTCCCATTTGCAGTGGCTTGTCCAGTCTCCTCAACCCCCGCAGCTCCACCTTCCTCCTCTCCGTCGTCAAACCCTTTTCCCTTCTCTCTCCTTCCCCTTGCCTTTTGTCTCTCTCGGAGGAGGAGGATGATGAAAGCATGCGAAAACACGTCAAGGCCGGAGAGGAAGACGGTGGAGAAGAACCGGAGGCTTCATATGAAGAAACTGTGCTCCGAGCTTGCATCCTTGGTCCGAAGAGACGCCTCCGCGCGTTCCAAGGTTGGTCCTCGATCTTGCTTCGCTTCCCCTCTCCATCCCCATCTCGTCTTTCGATCGATGCTCAAAGCTTATAAGTTAAAAGTAGAAGATCGAAGAAAGCATGATCAGCCTTTTTGTTGCACACCACCTGAAGAACTAACATATTAAAAACCCTAAGCACGCGCACAAGCCAGGTACCCATTTCTTTCCATCAATCTGCAGCTCTCCCACTCCTCAGATCTACCCATGCATGTATGATATGATACTTTTCTAGTGCCGAATCAAACGCAAAGAGGAATCGCGCGCGCATACCAAGGGGAATTTGGTTCTTGCAAATCTCCTCACCCTTACCACTTTCCTTCGGATTCCACACACAATAGGATAGGATCAAAAGTAATTTTTACGTGAATAATTTTGATGTAAGAAAAAATGATAGATGTCTAAAAAAAATCTTTTAACTACCGCAAGTTTTTATTTTTTTCATGTGTAGATGGGATAATTGTGAATTTATTAAAATATTAAATAATATTTTTTAAGTAAAAATTCGAATTTAAAATTTTAAAATCTTAAAAAAAAATCTTAAGACCGTAGAGAGATCACTATTATATTTTATAGATAGATATTTTTATAAACATTATAATATTTTTAATAATGAATCCGTACGATAGCATTAAATAGTATTGAAAGTGGTTGAGAATGAAGTCATGAGACAGCTTTCAAAGAGACACGTGCTCGAATTGCTCTGAGATTTCTTTGGAGAACAAAACGTTAGGATGACTGACCAGTCCTCTGGGCTCTGGCCGTGCCTTTCACACGTGGGGTCGCTTTGGCCCTAGTCATGTGACTTCGGAAACTCTGACAATAAAGATAAAGTTAATTTTATTAATAGAATTAAAATTATATAATAATTTAAATAATAAAAAATTATATATTAAAATTTATAGAATAATAATGATATTAAAAAATATTTTAGAAGTTAAAAAAAAAAAGTGAATTAAAGTTTTTCTTCATTTCTAAATATTTGTTTTATATGCAATATTTGTCGTTTTTAGATTTTACATCCTACGTGGATTTTTATAATATTTTTGTTTATGATAATATTAAATTCCTTTGAAATTGTTGGGAACGAAGCATGCTAATAATTGGTTACGATTTCAATGGGAAACGTGTGGTGCAATGAACAAGATCGTAACCTGGTCTTGTTCTTCTCTCTTCCACACATGTACGTATTGTGCACGTGTTGAAAATATATAAAGAGTTCAAAGAAATTTTATTGATAAATTTAATTACAGTGTCTAAGTTGTGGTGCAAGATATAAGACTTAATAACATCAGATGATTATTATTTAATATTTGTTGAATTATATCTATTCAATGTTATTAGGTTGATCATATATCCTATATCATTGTATGGACACTAATGGTGCATTTGAGGGTAATTTTTTTCAATTTCATGAGTTATATAGAGTTGAAGATAGAACTAGTTTCGCAAATAGAGTTAGAATTATATTGTAATTTAAGTGATAAAAGTTTATACGTTAAAATCTATGCAATAATAATAATTAAAAGAAGTTGAAAACAAATGGAACCTAAAGTCTTGTTTATTTATCAAATTTTAACTTTTGTTATTGTAAATCATTGAAGTTGATGAACAATGTTGACAAATAAAACAAATAATATTGTGTTTTATAGTATAGATAATTGATAGTACAAGAATTAACTTACAAAAACTCTAAATAAATGTAATTCTAGTTCTAACTAATAACTCCAACTAGCTTGAACTACAATACTAAAGTTGAAGTTGTAACTGAAGTTGGAGTTACAAATAAATGTAAAAAAGGATATCAATCAACAATTACAATTTTCTCGTATATATACATAAATGGGACCTTCGTAGCAACTGTTGGGAAAGAGATTGCACTTTCAAATGTGATCTCTCCACACACACGTAGAAGTACTCTCAGTTGCACACAAGAAGAAAACGAGAAAACGAACAATCAAAGGAAGAACACATAAGGGTTTATGAGGTTCAGCAACGTGCCTACTCTACGAGTGACTGCGGTCTCTTTGTTGCTATTGCTTAATTCATACAACTGTGACATACGTAGGTCATACTATGCTAATTTATACCCTAAGGTTAGGGCACAAGGATACAATGGTACAAGTCTAAACACGACAAACTTAGGCCATCCAATATAGGGTGAACCAAATGTGTCCTATGAATAGTTTGGCCTAAACGTAATGCCTCCCGTGTCTCGTCCAACCTAAATATTATGTCCCCTACATCTTGTCTGGCAGTACCTTGACGCCTGTTTAAATGTTACGCCTTCGTCGTCTCATCTAGCATCACCATGACATCCTCTGCATTTGGTCCAACGTCAACCTTACGCCCTCTATGACTAGTCTGGCATCAACCTAACGCCCTCATCGTTTTGTATGTCCTTTAGTTGGGCTTCATCCAAAACTTTTGGAATCCTACGATACCCTTCTCTACACTTAGAAACACCCGTAACCTCAATTCATTTGCACTGCAACCAAGGCAGTCTCCATACAATCCTAACAATCTCCCACTTGGAGATTGACTTCACTAGTACCTCACATACCAGCAACCTGCTCAATCATGTGTTCAATTTGCAACATTGGATTGATCATTTAGCACCATTAGTAGCAAGACTTGAGTTTTTTTTTAAAAACACTAGTTCACTCAACAACCACATCCAATCTTCATCCATGAGTTTTGCAAGCTTACTCAACAACTTATATTTGTACACATCCATGTGTTTTAGGGCTTACACACCAACCATGCCACACTATTCAGGTGACACAAGAATTTTTCTTTGGGCTGAACTCTACAAACCCACACCGTTGTTTCTTCAGACGACACTCCACAATCCATGGAGCCACCAGTCCCAAATGGACTGTGTCTTCACATTTGAATTAACGAAACTCTCCCACTACATAGAAGTTCCCACTGAAATAGAATTTATACCTCTTTCTCCATGAGCATTTTCAACCAACATAGCATTGGATTTGCTGTCAACATGCTCAACCTTGTGGCCTTTAAGAGATTTACCATCAGAACCATCACATGCTCTACTCATGCCTTTTTCCCTCCATGCCTTCTTGCAACTAGGGCTAACAACATTCTTCTCATGTTTTAAGTTGCATTTCTGTAAAGGATGTGCTCCTTTTCCTTTCAGCACTGTCCTCCTACCTTTCTCAGATGCAGTTGCCCTCTTTCCAACACTATTGGTGCTCAGTCTTCTACAACTCCCACCTTTGATTCCACTTTTCTTACAGTATTCAACAGAATCAACAAATGCAACTCTCTTTTCAACACTTGTACCCTTCAATTTCTTAGTGAAGGTCTTATATAGGGTACCAACTTTCTTTCCTTTTGCCACAATCAAGGCACCACGAGTTACTCTCCACCATCCAAAACAAGTCTTGTAACCCTCCTCGTAACTGATCAATGGAAATTAAACTCCTTTAGGTTAGTGACATATTTGACTTCTTTCAATTTCCAAGATCCATTGCAGTTGATCCTTATCACAACATCACCGTTCCCATAGACATTCAATTTTCTACCATCTCTAACTTGCATTGAACCTTTCACTAATTCATCAAGGTTCCGCAACCATTCTCGATGGCTTGTTGAATGAAATGAGACTCCAGAGTCCATCTACCAGGAATTTACAAAACTCTCAACACTGCACACCAAGGCTTTTGCATTTTCTTCACAAGTTGCATTTGCATAACCCTCTCCTTGGGCTCTCTGTGCCTTGCAATGTCTGCAAATGTGGTTTGTCTCATCACAATTCCAGCAAACAAAACCCTTGTAGAATCTCCCACTTGACTTACTTCTACCATGAAAAGATCCTCCACTTCTGTGTTGTGCCCAACCTTTTTCTTCAACATTAAAGGCAGCACCTAATGTGCTCGCCTCTTCACTGTCCCTCTTCCAAATGTCTTTGTTCATGATCAGATTTTTGATATCTTCATATTATAGTTTCTCATGCGCTAGAGAACTACTCACATTGATGATTATTGTTAACCAACTCTCAAGCAACGATGACAATAAAATCAGTGCCTTTACTTTGTTGTCAAAGTTGATATCAACTAACTTGGTGATGATGGCATTCACTTTGTTGATGTGATTAGGTACACTTCCGCCCTCATTCATCTTCAAGTTGAAGAGTTGACACATCAAATGTACTTTGTTAGCTGCAAACGGCTTCTCATACATATTTGACAGTGCCCTCATGAGTCCTACAGTCGTTTTCTCCTGAGTAATGTTAAATGCAACATTCCTTGCTAAACACAACCTAATCAATCTCAATGTCTTCCTGTCAAACAACTCCCACTTGCCATGTTCCATTCCTTCAGGTTTTCTTCCAAACAATGGCTTGTGTAGGTTCTTTTGATACAGAAGATCCTTCATCTACATCTTCCAAAATCTATTCCATCGAACCTCTTAATCTAGATCTTGCCTTCTTGCATTGTCATTCTTCTTCTTCTTTTGAAAAACGTGTGACACCACCAGGATTGAACCTGATCATTTAATACCAGTTGGGAAAAAGATCGCACCTTCAAATGTGATCTCTCCACACACACGTAGAAGCACTTTCAATCGCACACAAGAAAAAAATGAGAAAATGAACAATCAAGGAAAAACACACAAGGATTTACATGATTCGGAAACATGCCTACTCCACAGGTGGTAGCAGTCTCTTTTTGTTGCTATTACATACATAGGTCACAATGCTAATTTATACCTTAAGGTTAAGACACAAGGGTACAATGGTACAAGCCTAAACACGATAGACTTAAGTCATCTAGTACAAGGTGAACTAGACGTGCCTCATAGATAGTTTGGCCTAAACGTAATGCCTCCTGCATCCCATCCAACCTAAATGTTATGTCCCTTGTGTTTGCTCTAGTCTAAACGTTATGCCATCTGCATCTAGTCTAGCAGCACACTGATGCCTGTCTAAATGTTACACTCTCATCATATCGTCTAGCGTCACCATGATGTCTTCTGCTTTAGGTCCAACGTCAACCTTATGCTGTTTGTAATTAGTCTTGCGTCAACCTACCACCTTCATCATTCAATCTATCCTTTAGTTAGGCTTCATCTAGAATTTCTTGAATCCTATGGTACCCTTCTCTACACTTAGCAACACCTGCAACCTCAATTCATTTGCACTACAACCAAGGCAATCTCCACACAATCCTAACAAGCAACACAATGAAGAGAGGGAGAATGCAGTAGACTTTAATTCTAAAGATAGACTAAGAAAAATCTATATACATAGACAAGTGACTCTTAAGTAATATATCACTATGATCTACAAATCATGAATTCAAGTACACATTATGAGAAAGGTGTTAGACATCTCACATGCATGCTCAAATAACTTAACCTCTTGACTATATATCCCTATTAGGTTGATAAATACTATAGGTGTTTACGGTGAGAGGGTTCTTTAGAGGCATGTGTGCTTAGTGTAATGTCTATAGAAGCATGACCTCCATTGTAACGTGACGAAGAGAGAAGAAAAATAGAGCCACTATCTAATTTAATTCTAAGGATAAACTAGAAAAAACATGTATACAAATGCAAGTGATTCTTAAGTGATGTAAAACTGTGATTGTGTGTGTGTGTATATATATAGAAGATTGCTTGGTGGATCGATCTTTGATGTTGTGGTTATACTTTTTAGTTCTAATCAATGATTCTTGAGTTAATTAGGTAAGAGCAACAAGGTATGTATTAATTAAGTTCAATTTTTTTTAAAGATTGAGCAAGAAAAATTTTATATAATTATATAGTTAAGGAATTAAGGGGAGAAAAGCAATTTTTACAAAATGTCCTTGATGGAAGGAAAGAGCTGGTTAAAGATGAAATTAATAATTACACAAATAAGTAGATTAAGAAATGTGAGTGCTCGTAAATCATCCCCTAATGAAGGTTCTATGCAATTGGAGCAGGCTAGATTAGTATGTTTGAAGCGTATGTGCACTTAATTAAGGTGCATTTGTTTTTTATTCTACTTACTATATATAAAGTTAGTTTTAATAATTGTAAAAAACTAAAATTTAGAGTAATGAAATAAAGTTACATTATAAATTGTGTAATAAAAGTATATATATAAAGGTATGTATGATAATAATAAGATCGAACCTGAAGTACTTCGTAACTCACGCAACGACTTAACCAAACAGAGCAGCCTTAGTCTTAATTAATTAACAATAAAAATCAGATTTTTTTGATGTAAAATGTAGAATAAAATTCAATTTGGTACGTGTTAGCTATTTCTTGGACTGGAACAGCGCGACCGCCTGGGGCTTGACCAGGCGACCGCATACATAAAGAGCCTGGAGGAGAGGGTGGGGGAGCTGAGGCAGAGGAAGGAGGGCATGGCCAGCACGACGGCGGCGGCGGCGGCGGCCGGTGGCACGAGTGAGCTGCCCATAATCGAGGTGAGGGAGGTGGAGAACTCGATGCTGGAGATTCTTGTGATATGCGGGTCGGACAAGAGGTTCGTGTTCTACGACATCATCGCGGTGCTGGAGGAGGAAGGCGCGGAGGTGTTCAACGCCAGCAGCTCCGTCGTGGGCGACAAGATCTTCTACACCATCCATTCCCACGTGAGTGCTCCCACGCACACGCCTTGATTAATTAATTAACCCACCCAGCAAACAGGGAAATCACACTTCAGTTGTGTCACTGAAATGTGTTATTTCTGTTGGTAGTGTCTTTTTTTATGGTTTAAATTAAATCTAGTTAACTATAAAGAATAAGTCTATATAGTTATAACTTAACCATACAGACCATATGTTATAAGATTTTTCTCTATGTACACTGTTTCGTTGAGTTATGACTTAACTATACGGAATAAGTCCGTATAATTATAGTTTAACTATACGGAGTAAGTCCGTATAATTATAGCTTAACTATACAGACTCTCGTGTGTATAATAAATTTCTTTGATTGTTGAATTAATCATAATTATACGAACTTATTTCATATAATTAATCAAGTTTAATTTAAACTGTCTAAAAGTAATACTACTAGAGATGAGACTTTAGTAGCATCACTAGTATAGAATGAAGTACTATTCATCGAAGAAATTTATTATATACACGAGAGTCTGTATAATTAAGTTGTAATTATACAGATTTACTTCGTATAATTAAGTCGTAACTCAACAGAGTACTGTACATAGAAGAAAATCTTATAAACATATGGTCCATATAGTTAAGTCATAACTATATAGAATTACTCTATAAAGTTAACTAAAATTAATCTAAACCATTTAAAAGAGACACTACATTTCAACGATTAAAGTGTTATTTTTCTATATATATATATATATATATATATATGCTTATTTAATCTAGTTGTGCTGGAACCCGGCGGCCGGCGACGCTCATCCATGGCCGCGTGTCTTGCAGATACGGTTTCCGAGGATCGGCCTGGAGGCCTCCACAGTGTCGCAGAGGCTGAAGAGCTTGATCGCCTGATCATCGACCTGCATGCGTACGTCACCATATATATATATATATATATATATACACACATGCCTCCACTGGTGCAACACAATTAATTTCATCCTCCCTGTAGCTCGATCACACCAAGAATCTATCAAATATATATATATACACATATAGACACACATGAGCCGGCGCATTACAATAAATGTATGCGCATTACAATAAATGTATGCGATTGTATTTATAGATGTTAATGGCCGGGAGCTGGTTTCTCGAGGTGCAGAAACTTGCAGATGAATTTAAAGATTAAAAAGTTTTTAAATACACAGGCGAACCTGACCTATATAACAGTAAAAAACAACAGTTTTATATTTCAAAATAAAATGTTGCTGCATGTAATTAATTTTATCACCCGTAAGTTCTTTTCTGTTGATGATCAATTAATTTTAATAATTTTAAATTTACATGATATTAGAATTTGTTCATGTAAACATATACTTCAATAAATGACTCATAAGTGCAAGAGCAATAGTCTGAAATTAAAACTTGTATATATATTATATACTTGTGAGTTGTTTCTTATTTTTTAATTAATTTTAATAAGATAAAATTCACACATCACCCTCAACACCGTCCTCGGTAACAACTGAACTCATCTACCTGCATACATTCCTGAACAGGCACATATTCATCTATTTTTTATTTGTCTTCTCTCTTCCATTTTTCCAATATCTTTTTGTTGTAATCTCTATTTTTAGCTCTTCCATACATATTTGTTGAATGCTGTTGCTGCATATGATTAGAAAATTTTGATTATTCTGCCCAATCACTTGTTCAATCACAAGACAATCACTTTAATGTGAAGCAACCACAATGGTGTGGTGGATTAGGAATAATCCAATGGTACGTACCAGCCGCAATTTGTAATAGAAGTTTTCTTTATTACTTTCTTGGCATACAAATCTCACCCATCTTTCACGAGAGGTTTGTGTTTTTGAAATATATGAAAAATTGTAGAAAATGATGAAATTTGGCTTATTATTTTTATCATTTCTTACCATTTTCTACTTTTTTGCACAAACCCTTTTATATCACTAACATGAGAAAATCATGTCTTGCTAAATGAATAATTATTTTATTCTGCAGTATCACCATCAATTGATCGAGTGCATATATAGACTCTTGTTTTCAAGGCCCAGACATTTTTCATATCAACGTACCTTTTTTTTTTGGATGATTTAAAAGCGTCAAATTACTTATGTTAAAGTAAAGGCGAATGTTTTAATTTGGTTGCAGACGTAAAGCGATTGCTTGAAATTGTTGGAAATATCAATTTGGAGTGACTAACACCACATGATTATCGTAGGTCATAGGCTAAGAGATTTTTTCTCTTTCTTGATAAATTCTTATATATCATTGTTATTATATAAATTTTCATATGAAAATTTTCACTTTACAATTTACTATACATTTTATGATTATTTGATTTATTCACTGTACACTGTTACTTTATACAATAAATATAGTTAAAAAACTCTACAACAAAAAGACAATTAATGGCATTCATAACCTCATCACAAGTCAAAATCTAATTAAACCTAAAACCACCACTATCAAAACAAAAAGAAAAGGTTCTTGAAATGATTTGGATTACCACTACACCATAAAATACTGGTGTATACTGTGCACAACACCACGTACATTGTACTACCAAAAAAAAGGGGTTCTTGATCGATAGGGAGGAAAGTAGCCACATATTGCTTTTGCTTCAGGACATTATTATCTTTAAGGTGTTCCTCAGCCCTACTGCAGAACCATGAGAAAGGGTTGGCTCGGATAAAACAGGAGCTTTCTTCGTTGATTCTTTAATACACTAACCAGACATTTTTCATGTTTTGAATAATGCGTTCTGCTTTAGAGTTTACAGACATGCGAGTTCATTGAACAGGTGTGTCCCATATACGTCAAAAACTGTCACTAAGATTGATGACCATTTTTCCTTGCGGTATCCTGATTACACAGGCCATGCATATACACATCATTCACAATTGTGGTAGGATCTTTTTAAAAAAAAGATACTTCCTGATCGAAGCTGGGAAGATGATACCTCCTGATTCATTGCCCCGTCCAAATATGTAGAGAAAGCATATGTACTTAGCGATTTAATTGTACTTAGGATAAGGTCTTTATGCAAGTCTAACATCCTAAAAATTAATTTTTGTATTTGATCAAACACGTAATAAACATCCAAATTCAGCAAAAATACAATAGTGAAGTGAGATTGAATCTGATATATGGATCTATGGTGCATTCTGAATTGACATATCACACATATTTGAATGCAATATTGAAGGCATGATTACATGTTAAATACGGAGAAGGAAAGACAAGAGCTTCCAACAAATGAAACTCAAATGTGCCAAAGATTTTCAAAATCCATTTCATTTATGTTGGAAAAAGTTACAAAATTTCGGTAAAAACCCATGAAAAAATTCTCATGCATCAACATTGAAAAGGAATTTTCCTTTGACATGCTAATTTTGTAGTTTTTCCATGTACAGTTCATTGCAAAGAATGAATCGAAAGCATAAATCACTTTCTAACCCCTTATAAAAGCCATACTTACAAACTTTATTTGATGACAATCTTTCAATTCCAACTCGAATTCCATACAAACTCTCACACATCTTCCTCCCTACACAAACTCATTTGGTAACAAAACTTAACTCTTAATTCCCCCCAGTATTCAAAACTAAAAAGTCTCGTTATCAGATACACTCTTAGCTAACCATATGTTGTGTTTTTAAAAGGTAATATGAGACACAATCCACATCACCCACCTTGCATTTTGAACTACATATGCTTTGAATGAATTGCCTTCATCAACTTCTGAGACAAGGCATCGCCAAGTGTGAAACCATTCCCAATCATATGGTCCCAAATGCTGCATGCCGTCACAACATCTCCTTCCCGCAAGAGCCCTGCAATTATCAACTTAAAGGTGCACTCATTGGGTGATGGACCACTTGTGCACATGACCTTATAGAGATGCACGGCATCAGTAATTTTACAAGCTTTACAGAATCCATTGATAAGAGAATTATACGAAACTGCATCAGGGGGCACTCCCTTGTCAATCATGTCAATAAAAAATTTATGAGCTCGTTCGACTTGTCCAGACTTACACAAACCATCTACCATTATTGTACACACGTGCACATCAGGGACCAATCCACTTCCAATCATTTGATCAAAAAGTTCCTCGGCAAAACCAGGGTACCCACCTTTGAAAAAGCCACTGATCAAGGTACCAAAAATATGTGGATGACTCCTTTTCATAGACACCTCCTTGAACAACTTACAAGCAGCTCCTAATTTCTGATACCTGCAAAATGCCTGGATAAGAGTATTGTATGACACATCATCACAAAAACCTTTCACCTCCATCGTATACATTAGCAGAAAATATGCCTTTTTTAGTTTTTTAGCCTTGCAATAACCCTTTAGAAGCTGATTATAGGTATACGTATCAGGAATTATGCCTCTTTCTTCCATCTTTTTAACTATGTTTTCTGCTTCATCCATCATGAGTTTGTCACAGTAATAATTCAAAATTGTGTTATAAGTAACAATATCTGGTGTGCAGTCATTTCTACGCATGAAAGACACAATAGCTTGGGCTTTATCAATCCTGCCACCTTTGGAGAACCCACTTACTATTGCATTATATATTTCAAGTGTTGGTTTTGTTCCTCTTTTAGTCATCCCCATCATGAGCTCATATGCTGTATCAACCTTACCATTATCACATAAATGAAAAATCACAGTCCCAAAAGCAACAACATCAGGAATAATACCTCTCCTCTCCATTTCATGCCAAAGCTCTAAAATGGCCTGTGGTTGTTGAAACCTACACAAGCCATTCATAACTGACGTGTATGTAAAAACATCAGGATCGCATCCTTTACTGATCATGGTTGCCAAGACATCCATAGCAGTTTCTACACTGTTTTCCCTGCATAAAGTGTCTATGTATATGTTATATGACCAAAGATCAGGCACGAGACCAATCACATCCATGTCATCCATGAGTTTCTTGGCTAACCCAAGTCTATGGGCTTTGCAGAGTCCAGAGATGAACCTCGAGTATGTAAAAGCACTCAAAGAGAATCCCAAATGAATCATTCTTACGTAGTAATGAGTTGCTAAATCAAGATAACCCTCTCGAATAAGAACACCAATAAATCTATTATAATCTAAACCAAAAACTCGACATCCAGAAGCAGACATCTCCTCAAATGTTTTGATGGCAGAAACAAGCAACCCAGCACTAACATACCCAGAAATGAGCATTCGATATATGGACCGGTGTTGTGGGAATCCCTTGCTCCTGATCCTCCTCAAAAACTGAGAAAGAAGCACAAAGTATTCTTTTTTAATCAGAAGATAAATTATGGTCTTGTTGGTGAAATGATCGTGCTTGAAGCCTGGTTGGGACTCTGTCCAATGATAAAAGCATAAAGCCATGTCAAGGTCAGCCACGGTCACCAGAACCTGGTTAACAATATAAGTATTTAGATGCAAATCCAACTTTTGGAGCTCCATCTCCACAGAGTCGGACCACTTGTTGCAAGAATGTAAGATTCTTGTAATTTTATAGATTGGGTCTGATTCCTCTGGAATTGGCAGCCTCTTGAATTCTTGCAAGAGGCACTTCGTTACAACATCTGGATTGGAAGATTGCTTCCATCTTTTGGGTATGGAAATAGTGGTCGTGGGCTTATAGATGGGAATTGGAGCTTTGATAGAAATCCATCTCATCTGAAACTAAAAAAAAATGTTGAAATCCTGTCAAACGAAAAGGTCATTAGAGCAGGGCACCAAAAAATTGTGTTAAAGGGTTGGATTGTTCACCATTCCCATAAATTTAATAGTTGAAGATATTTTCTTGTAAATGCAAGGTTTAAGCAATAACTTAAAGGTACAGTTTTCTTCAAACTCTATAAATGCACAAGAAATGAAGCTCAAATTACCATGATCCAAAGAATGGAATTCAAGAAAGGTCAACAATATAATGGGAAAACCCTAACACATGATGTCATTGATCCTTCTTGGACATTATCATCACCACGTAGATAAAATTCTTGAGTGCATCATGTGGAAACCTAACACAACACCCATCAAGTTTGACTTCATCTCTTTGCTTATCTTACTTTAGATTGTTGTGTATGTGTACACAATTAAAGAGCAGAATCTCCTCATATCTTGGTAGGTTTCTAGCGTCAATGAGCACCATTTTCCAACTTTTTTGGTTTAACAGCTTTTGTGATGTTTGTCATTTTACAGTCATACATGTGATTCTTTGGGAATAATCTAAAATATTTATCTGATGATATCATTGATTTGCTTAACTCTGAGCATTTTCAAATTAAAAACATCACACTTCAATCATGTGATAACATATATAATTTTTTTTTGATAACAAATATAATGAGGCATAGTCATGAATGGCAAAGAGCCAATGAACATATAATCACTAGTCACTTCTAATCATGTTTGATCATACACCACCTTAATGAGAAATAAGTGTAAAATGAGCACTAACGATTAATTATGAATCACAAAAACATTTGTGTATATATAACTGTGTCTAAGCATGTACCACTGAAACGTATGTAATGTATAACCATATCCCTTTGTTGTTAGAAAAATTCTATAATATCTAAGTTTATTTAATAATCTCCACCTGCTTGTCAATACTAGGGAATTATCATGGTAGTAAGTTAATGAGTCACACTAATGAAATCATGGAAAAGGATAATTGAACATAGACTAAGGCATGTAACTAAAATAAAGAAAAAATGGATTTATGTTGGGTAGGTCAACAATAGAAGTTATGAATGAAGCATGGATGTAAATGAAGGGAGCATGGATGGGTGTACATATGAGTCAAGCAATAAGATCAGCAAGTGTATAAGCAACACATGGATGAATATGCATGTAATTGAAGTATGGATTAGCTTGTGCACGAGTAAAGCAAGGATTAATATGCATGTGACTAAAGATGCACATGTATGGATTAGCATGAAGATGAGTAAATGAAACAAAACGACATGAATAAATACCACCTAGTGTGGAGATGGGTATAAATGAAATCGGATCAGTGGATGACCTAAAAGAACATGCACAAATGTAAACTAAATGAGATGTATGAATGATCCAAACTAGCATATATGTAAGCCAATGAGATGTGGTGATGAACTAAAGTAATTATGAATGTTAACCAAAGTGGTCAAGTGAAAATAAACTAATGACATGCATGTGGATGGATAAATGAATATGAACGGAAAAGGTATGCATGTTATATGTGAGTGGGAACTAGCATGGAAAATAAGTATATAAAAATGATGCAACTTGTCATAGGACGTGTGAGCAAATTGGTGTCACAACAACATGCAGATGTTGAACTCACAAGAATGAAATGATAAAATGAACTGAAATAAAATGCATGCATACAAGCAAACTATCATGTGATAGGCAGACAAATGTGTGCTAAGATGATAAGCATGTTTAGACTAACATGAAAAAAATCTAATAAAAATGAATTAAAATGAGATGCATGTATGAAAATAATATGACTATACATGATTTAACGAAATACGTTTGCATAAAAAAAGGACTACATGCTTGCTTGAGGATGAAACAATATGAAAGCAGGCATGAATGTGATCATGGTAATAATGTGGTGTTGAGTACATGAAGCTACACGAGGTATTAATGTGAAAGGAACATGCAAATCCATGTTTAGGATATGGGTATGAGTTGAACATGCATGGGATGAAAAGATTGATGTCTGTGGTGATGAAATGTGTACGAGTGATGCATGTTAAATCTATAAATGCAATAAATATTAAGGATGTCAATTTGCACCCAAAATGCAATAATACACGAAGGATGCAAACTTATATTTTTAACGCAACATGTATGAGTGATCCATGCTTCCATTTTAAATGTAACCATACATGAAGGTTGCATGGAATAATACTTCGATTCAGGCACATAGAATTGAAAATGAAATTAGAAAAAAAGAGTTAACTTACCGTCCTCCGTATGTTGACTCTGGGAGTTGAGGAAAAACACCAATAGAAGGTCAAGACCGCCGAACGAGACAAGGGATGCCAGCAGGAGAAGATTGGCTAACAAGATGCGCCAGAGGAGTTTCACGCCATTTCCAATCGCGAAATAAGCATTCGATCACTCGATCCATAGCAGCAGTGAAGATTGGGTTCCGGTGAAGTTGGGTGTGGGAGCCTCGATCAACGAATACAGCGCCAGTGGTTGGGATGCAGTGATGAACGAGGGCTGGAGGAAATGGAAGTCTGACGAACAGTAGGGACTGGATGTGCTGACTAGGAGTGTGCGAGCAGAAGATTTGGGGTGCACGAGAGTCGTTTCGAGATCGATCGCAGGCAACCTCTTCGTGGTGATTTTGGACTGTGGGGGTGGAGGTGGACTCATTACATCGTCTCATGACAGTCCAGCAACACCCATTTTAAAACGGAAGTCCCGCACACCACATCACAACCAACTAAAAATCCAAAAAAACTTCACACAAAACACTTGAGCTTAAACATCAGAACTCGTCAGCCACCTGAACGCAAGGGCAGCTGCTGCACAATCCTTTGTACGATTCCTTCATCTTTCAAGTTTGGCCCAGCTTTATCTTGGGATCTATTCATCTAAAAGAGGAAATAAATGAGATAATCACTCTGCAAAGAAAATCTGCTAACCACAACAAAATTGAAGTACAATAACAAAAAAAAAAAGTTCAGCATACAATGGTATCATCTATCGTCGGCTAAAATCATCAAATCGTTTCTGCCATTTACCAGATGGGATACTATTCATAAAAGATCTCAGGCTACATAACCACACAGAAATAGAAATGCAGCAGCCCTAAACAAGTAATTAATATTTTTTAGACACCCCAGCAGTAAGTTCATTCTCTAAAACGCTAGGGCCTGCTCCTGCACATGGAAGGAAGCTTATGCACCCGTCCTGCACATGGAAGCAGAAGCTCTCCTCCCCTCTACTAACGCGCACACAAGTATCAGGGCAAGTACGACCCTAACACCGCATATTCACAGATCTGGCTGCAAAGATCGCCACAGAGAGGGCGTTACCCAGCCCGACCTTGCTTCCACCTCGTCACACCCTTTTCGACCAACAGGGACGAGGATGAGGTCAAGGCCGACTCACCGTGAAGCGGCAAAGCAGCCGACTCGTACGCTCAAGCGTAATGGCTATCGCAATCGCCTCTTCCTTCGTCCACACGACGCCGGGTTACCTAATAACTTCGAGTGGCTGTGCGTCGGGTTTCGTTTGTTTAACTATATTGTATATAGTAATATATAGGTAGCTAATTCTCACTTATAATTATAAATATAAAGAAATTGGAAATTCCAATACTATTTATTATTCCATCAATTATGTATCTATCAAAAAAAAAATACGAATTGAGTCAGTTTTCTTGTACTTCTTTCTGGTTAAGACGTTTGTATAAAAAAATCCATATAACCCCTATTATACGACCAATTGCATATCATATTTACTACAATATCCAATAAACTTCTTTTAAAAACCATTTTTAAAAATGAATTGATTATTTGAAAAATGAATAAATGGATCCAGACATCACTAGAATTATTTATAGTTTACTTTAAAATCTGTATTTAAAAATATTTTTAAAATATACAAATGTACTTTACCGTAAGAGAGTATTTTTAACCAAAAAAAAAAAGTTCAACAGTAACATACCTATTCATTCAATCTACATATAAATTTAACTTAAAATATATGTAATTTAATTTCTTTTTCACCTTAAAACAATATTTTTAACAAAAAATTCAATAATAACGTGCGTAATCATTCAATTTGATTTATGTAAATATACAACTCAAAATGGAGCTCACGCGGTGGGGAGGAGCTTGCGGGCGCGGAAGGAGGTCGCGGGCGGGAGGAAGTCGAGCGGGGAGGAGCTCGCGGGCGGGAGGAGGTCGGGCGGGGGGCCTCGCGCGGACGAGCTCACGGGCAGGAGGAGTTCGAGCGGAGGGGGCTCGTGCGGGGAGGAGCACGGCGCGGAAGGAGGAGTGCGTGGAGAGGGCATCGGCGTCCGTCGCAAGCGGAGGGTTTTTTTTATTTAGGAGAAAAATTCTGTAGATTTAATTTGAATTATTAAATTAAAATATCGTTAAAAAATAACTTTAACGTGTCAGAATATTTTTCTTAATATTTATTAGATATTTTTATATTAAAAATATTATATTAAAGATTTATATCTTAAATTATATTTTTTTTTAAAAATATATAAATCTTTTAAAATTAATTAATCACAAGTAAAAGTATTCTTTCAATTATTTTTTACGTTTATAAGAACCATTCAAACAAACCATCGTGTCACAGTAGAAACAAATCGAAAGGTGCAGGAACATCAACATCTCACGCATTACTTATTACGGATTGTATTCAACAACAAGGTATTTCAATTTCGTAAAAATTTAAAAATTAAATTTTATTATTAAATTAAATTAAATTAAATTTTATAATAAATTATAAAATAAAAATTTATATAATAATAATATATTAAAATTTTTGTAAAATTAAAATTGCAATTAAAAGATTATTCAAAAAAGTCATAGTTTACCCCGTCAATTATATTAAAAAACAAAACGAAAGAATAAGCTTGTACAAGTATATACCAACGAAACAATCTCACGTGAATGCACAGACAAATACATACACCAAAGAAAAAGGTCTGCACGCCGGCCGGCGAAATCTACCGGTGGTCGTGCACCGGCTGTTGCCAACTCCAGTCTAGCTCCATCTCCACCCTGTTCTTCCTCCGGACTGCATAGTGGTAGACCTTCGTGATCTTCCTGAAGAATCTGTTCAGGTCCAGCCTCACGGTCTGCCGGTCGAGGTAGACGTCCTTGGTTACCGTCCATCCCTTCGCCGCCACGCTCGCCGGGTCCCTGAGAACCGGGTCGTTCGAATGGTACTGTCCGAACAGGGAGCTCTCCCTTGCAAGTATTCTGTACTCCATGTACTTCAGGCCCTGCTTCCTCGCCGGCTCCCCGTAGTACGCCTCCGCCGCCCACTCCGTCCCCAGTGGCACGATCTGGACGAAAGCCGTCTTGGGTCTCATGAATAGGAGGTGGGTCATCGCCGCCCCGTGCACTCCGATCATCACGTCGCTGTCGTTCAGCTGGCGGTAGATTTTAGCCAACTCGGTTGTCTTGTCCGGTCGGAGCACGTGGACGTCGAATCCGATCTCCTCGCAGAGGCCGACCAGCTCCTTCTCGTTGTCGATCGCCCTCGACCCATTCCTCGACACGATCACTAGCTTCGGTTTCTTTATCTCGCACGGCTCCGGTGGCTCTGCTGCATCTTGCTGCTCCTTCTTCTGCTGCTCCCGTTCCTCCTTCTCGATTAACTGGATGCGGGGGCGGTAGGAGTCGTCCAGGAGGCGCCGGAAGTCGACGGTGGAGACGTTGGTACCGGGCGCCTGGGAAGAATCGACGGTGAGTTCGTCGTGGATTCTGAGACCTACGATCGCTTCTTGGAAGCAATGCGTCCTCCTGTCACCCGAGAAGTCGATCGGCGGATGGTCGGAGAGCTGAGAGAGGACGTCGCCGTACTTGACGATCCACCAATCGTGGTACTCCAGAATGACAAACACCACCTTCTTCTCGAACCTTTTGGCGGTGATGTACAACGGAAGGATGCCGTCGTTGAACTCGTGGTAGAGGTTGCCGGTGTATCCTCCGGTGGAGAAGACCACTGCCGGCACATCATGCACCACATCACACTTGCCCCCGTCGTTTCCGGGGACGGAAACGAGGCGCAGCTCGTCGACGGTATCCATCACCGACCTCTCCCACTTGCGCGTGTAGGGCCTGATCCTCTCCACCACCGACGTCTTCCCCACAGGGGATGTTATCTCAATGGAAGCAGAGGCGGCGCGCGTCCTCACGTCGCCCTTCATGACGCAAACGTCGGTCCGGGCGCTGGTGGTCCGGTCGCAGCAGATGGTACCTTGGGCGACATCGCTGCACGGGAGTGGGAAGCGACCATCACCGGTACCGGTTTCCTGCCGGGCAGCATCCTCCTCTGCTGCTTCAAACCCAACAACGGCGAAGGAGGAAGGGAAGAGGAGGAGGAGGGAGAAGACAAGGAAGGCGATGGAGACGAGGGAGAATAAGAGGAAGAGCAGGATCTGGAGCCGGGCTCTATGGTATAGCTGTGGCTGTGGCAGTACTTGGACCGGCAAGAGCTCCCGACCATCATCATCCTCCCTGTTCCTCTGCATCTTCTGGTGCTCCACCATCGTCTTCCTTCTGGTTTGATGGGTTTGTGATGACGACAAGCTCTTCACGCGATATATATATAGCCGTGGGTGTGAAGATTTGGGCGCTGGGGAAGTGGTTGTCTGGAATCGGTCAGTAGGAGAAGCCCATGGGAAAGCAGCGGAGGGAGGCGCTGCTGGTGAAGGTGGACAGCCGTCGCTGGGGTAGCCAAACCTGACGCCGCGTCGTGCTAAAGATTGAGCCCGCCGCCGCCATTGTTGCTGAGGCGACAGCTGGATTGCGAAGGTCACACGCGACATCTGATATTATTATTATCTATTACACATCGTAAAGCAAGCGCTTTTGATACACAAATATTGGGTACATTTAAAAGGAAACTTTAAAAGTTAGACTGATTAAATTAAAAGCAATGAAATAAATAAAGTATATAAAAAAATATTTTTAAAAATTTATGTAATAATAATATATAAAAATTTATATAAAGTTAAAATTTCTTTTTTCAAATATAACTATTGTATGTAAATATTTATACTTACTAATTTGACATATATCAAATTTGCCTTTTAATCTCTACTTCTACTTATTAATTAATTATACTTTTATTTTTTCATTTTTAATTTTGTTGCCACGAGTTGGCGTGGGACCGCGGCCGAGGATGACGCGTTGAAAATCGCTTTGTCGTCCACCACACGTGTTCAACCGCGTTTCCACGATTTAGGCTGTATTTAGAATATATATATATATATACACCTGTGAAATGATTTTTTTGTTATAATTATCGTAACATCAGTAAAAAAATTTATTGTAAATTTTTTATAAAGTGTATTGTAAAAAAAATTTGTATTTGATAAATTATTATATAGATTTAATATTGTAGAGTGAAAAGATCAATAGATTTTTTTCATCGAATAGAACCTTAATTAAGCCATGTTAATTGAATCTTGTCTGATTAAAATAGCATAACCTAATATAGTTAAATTATGATTTGATAAACTATATTTAGATTGCATTATTGTATTTTTGTATTAGTACGACGTGATCTACTTTCAGTATGTAAGCTCATACATTATGATAGGAAAATAATTTTATAAATTTTAAATTTTAATATTTATTTTAATATACTTTGTTAAATTATATACCTTGACAAATTCAAATCTTACTTCTAACCATCTATTAGTATTTATAAATTATATTAACATTATATTAATTTTTAATAAAATAATAAATAATTACAAATAAACCATATTATACCAAATCGACACAACTCAACACAAGTCTAAATAAGACTATCAAATGAACCAGTCAATTGAAAGATCAAACAACTTGATCCAACACTCAGATCTACAAAAAATTTGAACAGACTCAATACAACCCATTAACATCTCTAACTTTTCTAGAATCAGAAATATCGAAAGAAGAAGAAATATAATTCAAAGAACCATAGGCAACGATGTGAATGGTTAAGGATTAAGAAGTTCCAATCTCGTTTATAAGATGGGGCTAGCATCTACAGATGATAATAAGACTAAACATCTACAACAAGAAGATACAGAAGCCATGTTGCAAAGCTTTTCAATTGAACAATTGCAACCTGCCCAAAGCATCTGAAACTGGTGGCTACACATGTTAACTCTCAACAACACTAAAACCTTATATAACCTACAATACAAAAGAATGACCCAGAAGGTTATGTTTTTCCCATGGTCCATTACGACGTGAAGAATTTCCACAGCTTCTTCCCTATTGAAGCATTATGTTTCTCAGAATCTGATACATCGTCGCCATCTGATGAGCCTCCACCATCTTTGGTGTTGTACGATTCTTCTTCTCGGCCTGCCAAAATTGATGCCGATTTGTTCCCATTAATCTCCACTATTTGTCCACTGTACCCTGTGTCACCCGTTGGCATTGCTTCCTCCTGAATCTGCTACATGCAACAGACAACAACGTGAAAGCTCAAGGATGAAAGGAAAAAGTCATGTCACTGTAAGTTATTGAATATCATTAGAACTAAATAAATCAGTAAAATGGACCGACCGACCAAGTAGCATGAAGAAACAATAACAGTGAAATAATAGCTGAAATATATTACCACCATTGCTGTGTATAGGGAACAACACTAGATATCTAGATGATCGATGAAAAACACCAAAAACTCATCCCTCAAACAGGACGCACGATTCCAAGCATACAACAAGAGAATGCTCCAAATTAGAAGGTAAAATGCAAAGGCAGAAACTGATTTGATCCAACCATTTAGCAAGACAATCAGTACCTGCATTATCTTCTGTGAGGAGGGTTCATGGGCCTCGGCAATGCCATCAACCGTGCTTCTCCGATACATACGCAGACTCATTCCATTCTCTTGGGCCGTAGCTGCTGGAGGAACAATTGGGTCTTGTTTTGATGTTCGTTCCTGTTCATCTGCAATATCACACGACTGTTCATTTGCCAATGACTTGGAAAGCTTTCTTGTCTTCCCTCCTTTAGTCTTGCCTGTGCCCTCTCTGATAAAATACAAGAGCAGAGGAAAGTAGGCAGTAAGCATGCAACAATTGCTTTCAAGCGAAGAAACACAGAAACAAAAACAACAATAATGATCAGATATGAATTCTTACATGGTGGACCTCCTAAAGTTATAACGTTTTTCACCGCCATCTCGTGTCTCGGGAACAATGTGTCGTCTTTTTCGATGCCCCCCAATAGAAACACTTTCAGAGAGAGATTCACTATCTGCATCAATGTCACGTTCAGAGTGTCTTTTCTGGCTCAAACTTGTAGTATTCTCAGTACCAACTGAATCTCCTTGGCTCATGTCGTTATTCAAAGAATAATCTGGTCCAGTCTTGTCACCAGTTTCATTCAGCAATGCCCTTGATTCTTCAACAACCGCCTGAACAGAGAGAGTTCTTTTCAAAATTCTAGGCTTACGACGCCTACCACCACGCTTCACATTCTTCAATGCCTGGGGCTCCACACTTTCTTCAGCCAAAGGTGACAAACTACCCAATTCATGATACCCATCAAGAGTGGATATAATACGTTTACTAACCATCTCTGCAACATTATTATCAGCTTCATTCTGGTTTATGGACTTTTCCAAAACATCTTGAGATGTACCAGGAGTCTTTACAGCTTTATCAGTTTCTAAGGGGGGAGTTTTTCTTGCCAATTCAATCAGATCAGCAGGTTTGGCAACTTCATCAGCTTTATAAGGAGATAATTCATTATCTAATCTCAGACCAAGTATATTTGACTTGTCAACATGCCTTTCATCAGAGTTTTCGGTTCCTTTTTGAGGGGACAAGTTAAATATTTTTTTCGTGCAAGCCCTTAGCCAGGACATCCGACTTCCAGAAGCACCAGATTGTGATCCACTGGCTACAGGTGATATGTCAGTTTGATAAGTTTTGAGACGATTGTCTAGATAGCCATCAGCATATGGTAAAGGAGCATCTTCAGGTGCACCAATCTCATCCGAAGGCAGGATGGCAGGAAAAACAAGCTCAGCTCGAACACCACAATTACTGCAATTCTGACCGAGAAAATTGTTTCTTGCTTTTATAAACTCACCTCTTTGGTCTTTTACGTTCCTGCTGAGACTACACAACATCTTGATATCATTTTGTATTTCAATTTGATCTTCTTTCAGTTTTTTTCTTTGCATCAGATACTCATCTTTCTCTCTTTCAAACCCAACTTGTTCTATCTTTAACTTCTGGATCTCTGAAGCAGAAACCTCTCTTAATGACTTTATATGATCCATTTCAATCATTCTCTGCTCGTTGAATTCAGTCTCCTTCTGCTGATAATGATTTTCCAACTCCTGAACCTTTCTCTGCATACCAATCTCAAGCTCATGCTTCCGAAGATCAAGTTCCTGGACCATGTTGGCACGGTCTTGCTGAAGTTTCTCAAGAAGCTCAGACCTATCATGTGCCATATTAGCCTCAAAAGCTTCTTTTTTCAATCTGAGGTCATCTAGCTCCCTTTGCATTTCATCTCTAGCTACCTGTTCCTCAGCTTTCAATCTTAGTTCTTCAGCACGATTCCATTTTTCTAGGCCTGCTTTTTCATCGGCAACCCTTCTTTCATCTGCAGACAATGCTGACCTTTCTTCATCAAGGGTTTCCCATTCACTCTCAAATTTCTTCCTTTCCTCTCTCAACTCTTCAAGTTCATTGGCAAGTGATTCCTTCAAAATCATACATTCCTCATTCTCCATCTTGAGTTTTGTCTGTAATTTCACTAGGTGTTCACGCTCCTGCTCCATTATTTTGAGTTTTTCTTGTTCTGAAATTAGTTTCAACCTCTCGGCTTCTATCGTTTTTCTTTTAGCATCAAGTCCTGCTCTTGTGTCCAATAGATGTTCGTTATCCTCCAACAATTGTTTATTCTTCTCCTCCAGCTCCATTTCCTCCTGTTTCATAGCCTCTTCCCACTTCTTTAATGTTTTTTCTTTCACATCAAGGTCATTCACATCATTTTTCACCTTTTCAGTTTTCTTCTCTAAAGCTTGCTCTCTTTTTAAGAGCTTTTCCTCATTAAACTTGATTGTTTTCTCCTCCTTCTCCACATCTATCAATTTAGTTCTAAGCTCTTCATCAAATGACTTTCTCTTCTCCATCAACTCCATTTCAAACTCACGTTTTTTGGAAGCCAAAACAGCTTTATGATCATCAACAATCTTTTCAACCTCCACCTTCACAAAAAGAAAGTCAAATGAAAACTCCACAAAGGAAAATATACAATGTTAAGGAAAGATAAATATGGGAATTTTTGGAAGGGTGCATATGGAGATAACCATGACAATTATTTGCAGGACTGAATACAAATATGATATTATTTCAACAAAATTATATTTTTAGTAATCAACAATATATGTGGACCTTTACTGCAGTCTGCAGGCACATGATACTTGCCCATCAAATGAAAATAGATGCTAATAAGCCAATAACAACAACGTTCAAATAGACATCGACCTTTTCTCTAGCATTGACATGTTCTTCTTTGGTAAGAAGTTCCTGCTCTCTCTTTTCTATGTTCTCTGTTTGATACTCGACTTCCTGCACAAGACAACAAATTACAAAGTCAAGGAAAAGCATAATCAAAATAACTGCAAGTTTGCAACAGAATAGTTATAAATGCAACACCCAAAATGGTTTGACTTAAATCTACCTAATCACCAAACGGCAATGGCACAAAAAAAAAGGCAATGGCACTATGCATCAATTCCCTTCTTTTTTTTGAATTTTCACAATCTTCAAAGTTGTACATTTATACAAGCTCAGGTCCTTCTCCAATAGTTTAAATTTTCTATATGCATGACGTTAATTCTTCAGCTTCATCTACCTATTCTAACTCCAAATTAGATGCTTCTCAATTTGTTACATTATACAATTCTATCTAAAGTACACATTTGGTATGCTCAAAACATCTAATATGGTTCACTCGTATGCTATCAAAAAGCATTAGTAACATATTACTATAGAAAATAATATTTATATCATACCTTTTCTTTAGTTATCAAAGCTGTCAGTCTTGTGTTGGTATAGCCCTCTTTCTCTTTCAAAGAATTGTTTGCCTTCTCTATTGATTCTCTCAACAATTCTATTTCTTTTTCCCTTTTTGTGAGAACCTTGTCACTCTCTAATGCCCTCTTCTCCCGTTGACTGATAAGACACTGGCTCTCAACAAGCCTCTCCTGACCCTCACACAAGGATTTTTCCCAAGCTTGCAAGTCTTCCCTTTGATGAGCAAGATCTTCTGCATGCAATTCTTTTCTGGAAAAATGATTAGCAACACACTAGGAAATGTAAGAAAATCAGTTCCAACCAGAGGGTAAACAACTTAATGTAGGCGAATCACATGAATAAAACCTACTCCTTATTCAATGATAGTCGTTCCCTTTGGAGTATGCTCTCTCGAGTAGCTAGCTCCTGTAATTTTCTTTCAAAATCTGAATTCTTTCGACTTATTTCTGCTAGTCGGGCATCAGCAGTACGAATTTGTCCACATATATCTAAAGATTTATCCTGCAGCTCCTCCTTTAAAGCTTGCACTTCAGCTAATTT
Source organism: Amphibolis antarctica (assembly GCA_024699675.1). Classification (NCBI taxonomy): domain Eukaryota; kingdom Viridiplantae; phylum Streptophyta; class Magnoliopsida; order Alismatales; family Cymodoceaceae; genus Amphibolis; species Amphibolis antarctica. The sequence goes on from JAMKPZ010001060.1 coordinate 34,627, forward strand.
TCTATCAGCTGTGACTTTCACATCTGCATGCTCTGAACGCAACTCACGTAGTGCTTTCTCAAGCTGCAACGCAAAGTTACAACAAGAATATAAGCCAGTAATGGAAAATAAAAAATAGGAAAATTCAACAAAATAATATTGGCAAATCATGCTAACATGCCCAAGAATGAATAGGAGATAAGCACGTACTCTAATCTGACAGGTTAAATGGAAACAAGATACAAAGCCCAGGTAATCTGTAATCATTTGTTTAGGTTCAAAATCTTAGCATTTCCTTGAAAGTATTCCAAAATTAGAAAAGATTCCAATTGACATCAACTGTAAAATAGGTACAAATTGTGTTACAACAAAAAACCCAAAGATGATGATAATTCTAATATAAGTATAGCACCCCCATTTGGATCTTCCATATTTCCTTTTTTGTGTGGTGTCCTACGATGCATCCGAAGTTCTATGACAGGTGATTTGCATCTCACTTCTAAAAAATAAAACAATTCTAGAAATTTGGTTGTGCTTAGTTGTCTTTTTGTAGTACAAACCAAAGGCAAAAACCTAAACAATTACAATGTTACATCAAACAGATTTTCCTGTTTTTAAATAATTATTTTATGACACTTATACAATGGGTTAGCATTTAGCAGTGGAGTGATGTTATGTGTTTTATTTGGTAAAACACCCTTTAGCAAAGAATTCAAGAGCACTAAACAATGTGCACAAATATGGCCATCACTTCTTTTAAGGACAAATATGTCCATGGCTTGATCAATTCATTTAATAAATTTTTAGGTGAAATCACATTGGTTTGGGTTTTGGTCATTGGATGGATTGCTAGTTTGCTAGCAATTCCAACTACTAACTCTACATGATATGGATATGCATTGGAGTATCAAAGTGAATAATAACAACAAATTATAAGGAACTTTGTTGGTAAACTGCATTTGTCTTTTTTAATAGACCATGCTGCCAGATAGGGATAGGAATGCAGGTGTCAACACAGGTACTGATACTGGTATATTATTGATACATCTATGGTATTCAATATTCATTAATTAATGTATCGACAGATGTGCATGCATGACTACCTGCATCCTGGTGTATTCATTGTGCATGAAAGTGAGACAAGAAAACTAGAGAATGAAATGGACAGCAAAAGGAATAAGATATCTAAAATGAAAGATTAAATTGCAAAGTACATCGGTTACAAATTGCTTCTCAACACTTAAGGCCTTCTTCAAATTGTCCTCTCGTTTATCCATTTCAGAGATGGCAATCAAGTGTGCAGCTTTTTCTCGTTTGAGGATTTCCTCCATTTCGGTGATCGCTTGTTGGAGTTCATTGCACTTTGAAGACCAGTCTTTCTTCTTAATCAATATAAGGCCCATGTTGTATTGATACTCATATAGCTGTCAATGAAACATAAGCTACAGCATTAGACTGAATCACAAAACAGACATGTTTAACCACAAGAACAAATACTGTCATAACTAATATCAGCACAAGCATGTTCATTATAGAAGAGAAACAATGCACCAAACTAGAATGGTACATAAACTTGATATAACATGGACTATAAAATTGATCCATATGTTCTCAATAATTTCACACTTTCTTGATAATGATCAATAATTTCAATTTCACGTACTATAGAAGGTCAGAAATCATTCAAATTGACCAGATAACATATAATATCATGTCACAACTACAAATAATCAACTATTTTTCCATAAATAAAATTAAAAATGAGGCCATTGTCAATCTCAAATAAATGAGAAATAAGTTCTAGTATGACAAGTGACAACCAACCATGAAAATTGTCAAATTCAACGGATAGTTGATTATATGTAGAGACAGGCTACTGCCCTATGAACCCCATACAGTGATTTCCTTTTTTTGAAAAAGAAGATTAAGACAGAGATAGTTGTTTATAAAACCTCAAAATAACCAATTATTTTGATACAAGGTTGTATAAAATGTCAATGCCTGATAAACAAATTCAAATTCAACTAACTCATAATGGATCTAAAATGCCTTCTTTATCCAGAATGGTCATACATGAATTTCAAATTCAATAAATTCAGTACCATCAGATAGTACTGAAAAGAAAGGGACACCAACGAACTTCCATGAAATTGAATTACGTGGCCGATAGGGTGATGAGCAAATGACTTAAAGGATATCCCTTTTTTAATGCCACCCTTAATCAGACACAACCATCCAACTCTTTTTTGGAGGAAAAAAATACAGGAACAACACCTGCCAATGAAAGATGTCCCATAATTGTTGGGGAGTACCACAACCCACTTGAAATAACAAGGAAGTTGGGATCACATAACATGACCAAAAGTGAAAAATGGAGCATGAACCACAGTCCCAAATAGTTTGTGGCAAACACTTGGAAACCAATGGAATTATGGAAAGAAAATATTTTTCCTTTGAGCAAAAAGTGTTTCCAAAAGCTATACTTACCAAGGAAGGTATCTATGTGTGATTTATTTATGCCTGGAGTGCTTACCTTGCATTTTCTTAGTAAGGAATTAGGAGGATCATCTATCAGGTTTTTAAATTAAATATTTTTTAAGGTTTTTATTGCAAAAAACCTAAATATGTGTATTTTTAATAGAATATTACGAAATACATCCATTATTTTTTGCAATAAAGACCTTAAAAATACACAAGTACTATTTTGCAAGACCTTAAAAAACTTATATATGTTTTTTTATTTTCTAAATAGCATTGAAATACTTAAATATTTTTAAGATAACATCAAAATATGAAGTGTAACACACATATTGCACTTATCTAAGTGCCATGTTCATCTGGTTCTTTTAAATCCAACCAATAAAGACTAAGAATTGTGCTTTTGCTTCACCCAGTTCCTGAATCTTCTAATTTCATTACTACTGACATATTTCACGCAAAATTCAAAATCCCAACTCTACTAATGGTGCTTCTTAAGGTTTTTCGGTTTTTCAGTTTTTCGCAAAGTTCTACTGTTGAAATAAAAACAACAGCAATTCAAGCCATAATTCCACTGTATGGAGTTCGATTGCATGAATCCTTTTCTTCCAAATATTTATATCTATTGTCATATATTCAGTTAAATTACACAAATTTAAATCCTTTCTTAGAATTCCTAAGTAAATGAGCCCAAAAAATATTGTTGGAATAACCCAAAAAATAAAAGTGTGCCAATTCAAATCGAATTCATAACGAATGGAAAACAATGACACGTTTTCAAATTAACGAAAATCTCTTGTGTTGTTGTACTCAGAAAATCAGGTAAAATTTGGTTATACTAACAATTTATCCATGAATACACACGTGTTGCATACATTGATTTAGAGAAATAGGAAGCATTTAGAAAAAGAATGAAAGATGGACAACTGAAAGTTATATCTAGGAAAATCGGCAAATCATTAATACCAAAAGTGAAAAGAATTGGCAATGAACACGGGTTGCACAAAAGTCCACCATTTCCATTATGTTGAGTGTTTGTGGTTCCCATTAGGCTGGCCCTACATAGCGTGATTAAGGCATTGATTGCTGTTAACTGTTGTTTATGGTTCCAATAAGTAGAGTGATCAAAGATGCAACAAAATAGTAAATTCAGTTAAGAAATTCATTATTTGTGACGTATGCATGTACAGGATATAGTCCTCACATAAACTATTAAAAAGTAGCTTTCTTGTTAGTTGTAGCAGGAATCTGGCATAACATGAATGTGTGATACTTGGTACAGTGCCACATTGAAGTGATGGTCAATTAGTTATCTTCATGATACCGAAAGTATGTACAGAACAACCTTATCTAACCTAACGGGCAGGAATTACACAAAAAAAAGATTCTACTTTTTCCCACTAACCTCATTTTGCATATTGTCTATCCTTTCAAGCAAAGCTTCCTTATCTTTGGTCTGTAAAGCTGCTTCATCAAGCATCCCTGCGTCTCTGAATTGCTTCCATGCCTCAACTTCTGTGCCATTCTCCTTGGCAACAGTGCCATTCTCCCTGTCCAAACTCTGTGGCGTCGCCGACCCTATACCAACGCCTGAAACACCCTTTCCCTTGTCTATGCCGGTACCCCCAGCACTCCTTGGGTTCGACTGCAGCGACCCATTCTTCTCAGAACTCCTGGGAGCAAAGGACCACCCTTTCCTCAGGGGAGTGAACATGACGAGCCCTTTCCTCTCATAAAAATGCAAACCAATGACCTCCAAGGCTCGTGCCTTACGTAGCCACGACCACAAAGAACCGTGCTTTTTGGACGAGACGCAACCCAAAACCGCTCTATTGCAAACCACAGATCACTGGAAACCCAAGAAAAACACCATTTCAACAAGAAGTAGAACGGAGGAAGCCAAAAATACAGTTGAACTCCAAATACAGCAGCAACCGGTAAGCAACCCAAAACAGGACGGGACCCAATTCGTCGTCGCCCACATCGCGGACGAGCGAAATCAGACCGAAACAACAAATTCCTAAGTTGAAAGCACCAAATACAGCCAGATTCGGTAGGAATTATGCCTTACCCAACGCAAAGGGAATCCGACGAGGAAACCCTAGACAAGCGGAAGTTGCCGTGTGGAGAGACCAGAGAGGGGAAGGAGAGAGGAGGAGCGAGAAAGCAGAAATTTCTGTGCTTTTTGGGGGAACACCCGGCTTTGTCTCCTCTCTCCTCCCCATCTTGGGCTTTTACATGACATCTTTACCCCTCTTCTCAAAAGCTATCCCCCTTCCACCGGACGAGGGCATTTCGGTCATTTAAAAAGGACGGCCGCGGAGGAAAGAGAAGCTGACACGCCAATGTGGGCGCAGCACTATAGATCATACGAAGTGACGATTTTGCCCACGTAGCTTCCTTTTTTTTGCGTGGGGGCAGGTGGATCGTACGGACGAGATTGCTACGGGCGGTGGCGTGAAGTCGTAGGACCCACGGCACCGAAGGTGGCAGTAGCTTTTAGTATGCGTGTGTTGCGCGATACATTGAGCTGTCCGATGCTCTGGTGGTGGAGGGTATTCTGGGAATTACGGTTGATGTGCGAGGACCCTCTAATTTTACTTATTGTATAATTAGTTTTAATAAAGTGAAAAATTAAGTTGGCAGTGGTAAAATAAAAATGTTAAAGTAAATTGTGTAACGAAGGTTTATGTACGAAAATCCGTATGATAATGATGATAATAATACGTAGAGATTTACGTGAAATTGAAATTAAAAATATTGAAGTTGAAATAAATAGAACCTAATAGGGGTTTATACAGGTCATAAAGTTAAGAAATAAAAAGTTAAAAAAGTATTTAAAATCTTTAAGGTGATTGTGTAACTGAAAATTCAACTTTTCGATCTTATAAAAACGTAAACTTTTTTCATTTTTCTATATTTTCAATTCCACTTCTCTAAGTAAATTTTACTTCGATCTTGTTTGTTTAAATGTGTTTATCGTAACAATCTACAATAACAACTTTAACATTTTATACTAAAAAATTATATCAAAATATTTACATCGTAAATTATGTAATTTCTTACCAAATATAAACATCAACTTACCTAATTTTACCTATTAAACAAATACATCATTAGATATTGTTTGTTGCTTATTACAACTTATAAGTGAAAGAAATATATTTATAGTATACGAAATTCAAGGCGTACAATGGAAAATTTTCACTTCTTGTGTAGTATGTCAGGTGTGATGTTATTTGTTATCATAGACAATGTAAGGTATATAAGATTTAAGAGACAACAAAAGTAACAACTAACTACACTACACAATGAATAAATTTTTGAAATAACTATAACAAACAATGTTTAAAAATACGTTCCAAATTTAAGAAGATTTGTATTTTTTGAAAATGTTTTAAAAAAAAATTGAAAAAAAATTAGATTTTCCGATGTTTGTGCATTTTGAAAAATATAAAAAAAAATTAAATTTTTTCATCACTACAAGTATAGATTTTTTCATCATTTTTTACTTATTAGATTAGAAAAATTCTCGAAGTTGACGAAAATTTCATTACAACATACTTCATTAATCTCGTACTACTTAACCTCTCCCGATCATTGTAAACTTACGATAAAAAATGTAAAACTATATTTGAAATGTTAAAATATAAAATATTTATAATTTTTATTTAAATTAATTTTTTAAAATTTTCACAACACACACAAACAACCATAAAAAAATTTATATTTCTTAATTTTTCTTTTTTAAAAAAAAAAAATTTTCATTTCTCAAAATTGCAATGTGTGCAGACAAAACAGTCTTAAAAGTTGTGCAAACAAGCCTTGCACCGTCTCAGCTTAAGATAAATAGAATAAAGCACATTTTTCTTGGGTTCTTGAAAAAACAATAACAACAAAATAAACGGCGATTAAGATTGAATTTTGGGTATTTACCGTAACATTTGTTAAAGACATCCATGTATTCTATTTTTTGAAATAAATATTTGTAAAAGATGAAATGTTAATTTTGTAATCTGTCCATTACTTTGTCTTGGTTCGAGACGATTGGAACAAGTCGGCTACGCACTTGAAAATCAACTACATGTTTATGCAAGGAATTGATTTTACCAATTAAGCTCATATTTAGTTAGACAAGCAATATTCCAAAGAACCTAATAATTTCTTATAATTGAATTCTAATACTTACAATTATAAAATATCCAATATCATAATCTAATCAAGAAATACAATTCAGTTACATTACATCATGCCTTAAAAATGGCAATGCCAATATATGGTTCAGTTCCAAACAGTGTACTTCCATCTCCACCACACCACCACTAATTTGTTTATGCCTTCAAAATTGCATTCAGCTCGTCAAGATGAAAGACTGCTGTGATTCAAACACTCAAAGCTCTAGTACACCACACCATCATCTACAAATCATGTTTGCAAGAAACATCATTCCAAAAGCTGCTGCATATATTAATTAGCAGCTATGCCTAAAGTGCCTGAGAAATGAAATGTGGGAGGAACGGAGGAAAAGGTTGCCATGACTAAGACAGGCGCCATGTCCACTGGGAGGATATTGGACCTGCCCAACAATCTGAAGTTGGTCGCTCATGTCAGCAACTAGAACCTTGTGTATGTAGCCTACAATACTAAAGAATGTGGAGGGTGTCGCATGATCCACCGTTAGGATGTGAAGAATTTCCAAAGTTTCTTTCCCATCGAAGCATTATGTCTTTCGGAATCTGATTTGTCGTCGCCATCATCACCATCCCAATCTTCACTCTCTTCACTTTCGTATGCTTCATCCTCCTGTCCCACCAAAACTGATGCCGATTCATCCCCGTTCATCTCCATTATCTGTCCACTGTATGCTGCATTGTTTGTCTGCATTGTTTCTTCCTGTTCCTGCAATGACAGGTACCCTAAGGTCAGAGGATATCAAAAAAGGGGCACGAAAAAGAGATCCAAGATTTGTTGATGGTAAATCACTTCAACTTGCTACAATGAAAGAAAGAGGGGTTCGATGACATTGGAAAATTAAAGTATATTACTTTTTTGGGCATAAATTGGAAAACATCACTAGGCCAATTCAAGATGAAAAGCAGAACATTTGCAAACCATGCCGTACAGAAAATAAATCAAAACACTGATTAGCTGAAGCATATGACCATCTATATGTCCAAAAAATGCCAAGAGGTTGAGTAATGGAGATAGCTCACTAGGTCTTCATCTAAGAAAACATATCAAGAACAACATTCCATTGGTAGTTTCAATATTGAATACTAGATGCAAATGCCGGAAAAAGACAAACGAAACACAGAAGATCAAATCAAATGGAAGTATAGAACACCAAGAAAATAAAAGGAAATGGAAGCAAGCAATATAAAATCACCTGTTAAACATAGCATTATACGTCACAAGAGAATTAACAAGCCTGTTTAACAGGATGTTCCAACCAAACATGCAGAAGACAGCAAAATGTCCATCTCATAGACCATGTGCGATTCTTAACATAATTCACTACAATAACCAATTTCAACTTAAAAACTGGGACAAGGTGAGACACTGAAAATGATCAAACCACTTGAAAGAGAACAATTGACACGAAATACAGTACCTCTACCATCTTCCAAGAAGGTGCATGGACTACATTTCTATCAGCCACACTTCTCTGAGACATATGTGTTTTCATGTTATTCTCTTGGACCACCGCTAGAGAAATTCGCTCATGCTTTGATATCCCTTCCTGCTCATCTGAATTATTATGAGACCCTTCATTTGCCAGTGGCTGTCGTGGTTTTCTTGCTTTGGCACCTTTAGTCTTCCCCATCACAGCCTGAGCTGCAACTCCTTTGCCCTCACTAAAGAAACAGCATTGGAGGAAAAGAAATTAGCCAGATAGCAATAAACTCTTGCTCTTACATATGAAGTTTACACTATTGTTGCTGAAAAGCCAACAGAAATAATAATAATGATAATAATAATAATCAATAAATATGAATTCTTACATGGTAGACCTTCTAAAGTTGTACCGTTTTTCACCAACAGGTTGTGTCTCAGACACAACTTGCCTTTTTTGATGACCCCCAATTGAAACACTTTCCGAATGGGCTTCACTACCTGCATCCAGATCACTTTCTGCTGCTCCAGATGCACAAGAAAGGTGCCTTTTCCGGCCCATACTTGTGGTCCTCCCAGTCTGAATTGAATCTCCTTGGCTCACATCATTGTTTAAAGAAGAATTTGGTCCAGTCTTTCCATGGGTTTCATTCAGCAAAACCTTTGATTCTTCAACAACTGCCTGAACAGAGTGTGTTCTTTTCAAATGTCTACGCCTGCCACGCTTACCACCATGCTGCACATTCTTTTTTAACCCTTGAGGCTTAACTTGAGTTCCCATATCTTCTTCAACCAAAGGCAACAAACCACCGGGTTCATTTTGACCATCAAGTATGGGTATATCATGCTCAATATCCATCTCTGAGACATGGTTATCAGCTTCATTTCTGTTGACCTCAATGGAGTTTTCTAAAATGTTATGTGCTGTGTCTGAACTTCTAATAGCTATGCTGGCTTCTCTCGTAGTTCCTGTTAACCCAGTAAAACCAGCAGGTTTAGCCACTTCATCAGCTTTACCATGAGATGCTAACTTTTCTTCTCCTAAAACAAATAAATTTGACTCTTCAGCCTGTTCAACAGAATTTTCAGTCCTTTTGTGAGGGGATAAGTTAAATATCTTATTTGTGCAGGCTTTTAACCAAGATATCCTACTTCCAGAAGCACCAGACTGTAATTCATTGGCAACAGGGGATGCATCAGTTTGATACAAATTTAGGTGATCTTCTAGATAGCCATCATCTAGCTTTTGTAAGGAAGCATTTCCTGTTACACAAATATCATCTTCACATTGCACAAGGTGGGAAACAAACCCAGATTGAGTTCCACAGTTATTGCAACTCTGACTGAGAAGATTCTCTTTCTCTTTAGTAAATTCCGCCCTTTGAACTTTTAGGGTCCTGCTAAGACAATGCAACATCTCAATATCATTTTGCATTTCATGTTGTTCTTCTTTCAGTTTTTTTCTTTGCATCAGATACTCATCTTTCTCTCTTTCAAACCCAACTTGTTCTATCTTTAACTTCTGGATCTCTGAAGCAGCAACCTCTCTTAATGACTTTATATGATCCATTTCAATCATTCTCTGCTCGTTGAATTCAGTCTCCTTCTGCTGATAATGATTTTCCAACTCCTGAACCTTTCTCTGCATACCAATCTCAAGCTCATGCTTCCGAAGATCAAGTTCCTGGACCATGTTGGCACGATCTTGCTGAAGCTTCTCGCGAAGTTCAGACCTATCATGTACCATATTAGCCTCAAAAGCTTCTTTTTTCAATCTGAGGTCATCTAGCTCCCTTTGTATCTCATCTCTAGCTACTTGTTGCTCAGTTTTCAATCTTAGTTCTTCAGAACGTTTCCATTTTTCCAGGCCTACTTTTTCATCGGCAACCTTTCTTTTATCAGCAGAAAATGCCAATTTTCTTTCATCAAGGGCATCCCATTCACTCTCAAAATTCTTCCTTTCCTCTCTCAACTCTTCAAGTTCCTTGGTAAGTGATTCCTTCAAAATCATACATTCTTCATTCTCCTGCCTGAGTTTTAACTGTAGCTTCATATGGTCTTCACACTCCTGCCGTGATACTTCAGTTTTTTCTTGTTCTGAGTTAAGTTTGGCCCTTTCATCTTCTATAACTTTTCTTTCAGCATCAATTTCCACTCTTGAAATTAGTAAATGTTCATTATCCTCTGATAGCTGTTTGCTCATCTTTTCTATCTCTATTTCCTTATTTTTCAAGGTCTCCTCCCACTTCCTAAATGCTTTTGCTTTCACATCAAGGTCATTTTTATCACTGCTCAGTTTTTCCATTTTCTTCCCTAATGCTTGCTCTCTTTTAAAGAGTTTTTCCTCTATAAGCTTGATTTCCTTTTCCTTTTTGTCCACATCTATCAATTTAGATTGCAGTTCTTTGTCCAGTGACTTTCTCTTCTCTGACAATTCCATTTCAAATGCACGTGTTTTGGAGGCCAAAGTAGATTTATGTTCACCAACAATCCTTTCAGCCTCCACCTTTACACAAAACCAAAAAACAAAAGCAGGGTTACCCCCAATACAAAATTAGAATAATGCAGAGAGTAAACATGAGAATGGAGTCTTAAAAGTAATGCAGGCAAGAAATATTATCTATGGAGACAAATAATCATATGAAATTATATATCAGCAGTAAACAATAGAATGTGACTGATGATCCACAATCCCTGCAAGCCAATTGAAAACATACACCAATGCACCATATCAAGAAGGTTAAAAGACACCAACCATTTCCTTTGCATTCAGATATTCTTCTTTTGCATGCAAATCTTTCTCTTTCTTTTGTAAAATATCCATTTGAAACTCAACCTCCTGAACAAAACAAATAACAAATGAAAATGTTGTGAGAAAGCATAAGTAGAATAATTGTGACCTACAATATTTTTGCTTAACAATGTGCCTTGGCAACAGATCATTCTCTATTTTTAACATCAGATGCAACTTGCTCTTTTAAATTATACATGCACAAGTCTTTTTCAATATTTCTATCCATGCAATTTTAGAGTCGATAAACATTAATTGCTGCTGAATCCCTTGCATTATTCCTAAAAGATATTCACTTATTTGTATGGCTAAAGCATCAACATTATTCCCAAAAGTTATTTGTATTCCAAAAAGCAAGGTTGTTAAGGCAGGCACTTAGGTACCCAGGCATTAAATGTACATGCCTAGGGCTTGGGTTATTTAAAGTTGAATGGATCATTTTGTTAGATCCATTTATTTATCCGAGATACTATATGGGTTTTTTCCTATTCTTTTTCTTGTTTCAATTCTCCAACTACTCTTCCTCTCCCACATCTCCAACAAACACTCCAGTGGCTGTAAATTCTCTAGCAAGCTTCTTCAGACATGCAAAATTCTCTGCCAACCTCTCCTGAAGCATTCTACAGCCTGGAAAGTGGATTCCAGCGGGAATCAAGGTCTCTGCAGTGGATACTGGTAACTATCCAGGTCACTCCTGTGTTCTTTGGTGGCTTCTCCGGTATCTAAACTGACCAGCAACTGCATTTCTTGATTTGACAGTGTAATTTTATTTTTTTTAATCACAAATCATAGATTTTCTTTTGCTTCTAGAGTTATTCAATGTTTCAATTTTTTATGGGATGACATCAGAAGAGATTGCATTTGATTCTCCACCACATGATCCACCACCACCTTTTGACACTGAAATACAAGTGCATCCATTCATTAGTGATCTGATCTTTGATGATCATCAATGAATGAGAGAGTTAGTGAACAAGAGACTTGTTCATTAACGACTTGTATGTCTTTTTTCATGTTGATTACTTGAAACTTGAAACAAATTGTAAACTTTTTGTTAGAATTTTATTAGTTGATGTATGACTTTGTTCTTGTTATTTGTTGGTTTAACTTCAATGTTGCAAAAATTTTACCATGTCCATTAGAAGTGTGTATTCTATTATTTTAAGACATAAAAATTGTGTTTGATTTACTGTTTTAAGCACCTTGTGCCCTAACACCTTGGTGCTTTAACAACCTTGCCTAAAAGTAATTTGTATGGCTCAGACAGACATCACTTATCAATAAAATCCTACATAAAAGCATTAGAAACATATTACTATAACAATTGTGCACATAACATACCTTTTCTTTAGCAGCCAAAGCCGTCAACCTTAAATTTATATAGTCTTCATTCTCTTTCAAAGAACTGTTTTCTTTTTCTACAGATTCCCTTAACCTTTCAAACTCTTTTTCCTTCTTTGTAAGAGTTATGTCACTCTCTGTGATCTTCTTCTCTCTCTGAAGGAGAAGTTTCTGGCTGTCAACAAGCCTCTCCTGGCCTTCATGCAAGTTTGTTTCCCAATATTGCGAATCTTCCCTTTGTCGAGCTAGATCTTCTGCATGTAGTTTTTTTCTGGAAAAATATTTAGAAATATGATGAAAAATGTGAGCATTCAGGCAACCCAGCAAGAAAGTAATGCAAGTTACTGCTAGACATTGCTAAAAAAGATGGGAAAAAACATACTCGTTATTCAATAATAGTTGTTCTCTTTGGAGTATGCTCTCATGAGAAGCTATATCCTGTAATTTCCTTTCAATGTCTGAATTCTTTTGATTTATTTCTGACAGCTGGGCATCAGCAGTACGCACTTTTGCACCAACCTCCAAAATTTTCTCGTGAAGTTCTTCCTTTAAAGCATGTGCTTCGGTTTGTTTCCTGTCAGCTGTGATGTTCATCTCTGCTTGCTCAGAATGCATCTCACGTAGTGCATTCTCTAGCTACAAAGAGAGGCATCTTATGCAATTAACCAGGTTTTATATCACACAATAAAGTGTTCTTCAAAATGATTTCCACCACCCAGAAAAAGAGTCAACTTGGTTTTATGTGGTCACCACCATGACAACATAATAAATAAGGATACTAGACAAATCTCAACACCAACATGGTATGCAATAAATAACATACTTTAAGGCACCAAGGCATTAAGCTTACACCTAGGTATTTAAAAAATTTTAAAAATTTCATTTTTATTATTTATCTTATAATATTAAATCCAATTTATCCATAGATATATGCATCATTGACTTAGTTAACCCTAAATAACATTCAAATATAAAAAAAATAACAAGATAACAAATAAGATAAAGTAAAATTACCATCATAACATTAGTTATAGACACAAATCGACATCTAAATATATTAAAAATAAGTTTGAACTTTTGATAAATGTTGATAAATTATAACACTTGCTAGATTTGATATCAAAATATATTAAAAAACTGGTATAAGCATACACATTCTTAACTCAACTAAACCTACAAACATTCAATTATATAAAAATAACGAGAAAACAACCAAATGTACTAAGATTAACACCATAGCATTAATTATAGACACATTAACATCTAAATATATTTTAAAATTATTTCTTTATCTTCTAATAAAACTCAGCACCTAAAGATGGATCCTTGCTAGATTGATATTATCCAGATCTAAAAAGGATTCAACTATAACAGAAGATGAAACACGTAAACACCCAACCACACATCACGTCTAGGCATGGCAACTACCTTAACAAGTACTGACATATTATCAGCAAATTTTTGAATTTTTAAAAATTGATTTATGGGTAATGACATTGTCAATAATATGTCAAATAAATATTATACGTATTTCTACTTAAAAATTTTCCTAATTGAGCATCATTTCTACTTAAAAATGCAAATAAGAGCATCATTTTCATTGGTACATTTGTTTCAGTTCTAGGTTTAATTGATTAAAGTTAGGGTTTTGAACTTTGAAGTTCATCAAATTAGTTATTGTTTGCTAAACAAACTTACACAACCATAAAGAGTAATTATCACATTAGTAGCTTGAACTGTACTAAATTATCATTAAACTATCCTGACTTCTGAACTACAAAATAAATCACTCTGGTACTCAAACTTTCATTTTGGCACACTTCTTTCAATACATCCAAGACATATGTGTTCTTCAATAAAGTCAAATAACGTAAATCTAGGTCACATATGCTCTTCATTTATGTCATAGATAATATAATCTAGGTCACAAAGAATATAATTTATTATAAGTGTTACAAAATAAAAGTTGGGATACTAAAATGATTCATTTTGAAGTTCAACTTGATTAAATGATAAAACAACAACAATCTAAGCCATAATTTCACTACGAGGGATTGATCACCTAAATCATTTTCTTCCAAGTATTTAAATTTATTGTCAAACCTTCAATTAAATTACATAAATTTAAATATTTTCTAACAATTCCTAACAAAGTAGCTTTAGGTCTATCGTTACTTATTTAAATTTCTTTTTGTATTAATTAATTCTCCTCTCCTAACCAGTGCATTCATTGATCTAAAAATATAACTAAACCACTTAAACTGATTTTCTTTTAACTTACACACAATTGATGCAGCTTCTACAAATTAACAACAAAAAAGCAAACGAAGACCTAAATTGGAACATACATCATTTAAACATTGCTTCTCAACACCTAATGCCTTTCTTAAATTGTCCTCACGCTTCTCCATCTCTGTGATGGCAATCAAGTGTGCAGCTTTTTCCTGTTTGAGGATCTCCTCTGCTTCAGCTAATTCTTTCTGCAACTCATTGCACTTTGAAGTACATTCTTTCTTCTCAATCAATAAAAGGCCCATGTTGTGTTGATAATCATATAGCTGTTAATGAAATACACACTACAACATTAGACTAAATGAAACAAGCAAATATGGCATTAAAAAACTTTATCTAAAACTCATGGCATACAAATTAATTGATAAATGTCAATGCATATTAACTTAAATTAACTCAAAAAATTAGTACTAGCTATTAAGTAATTTCATGATTTTCATTTATGAGAAGATAAAATCAGAACAAATTTGTATTAACAATTTAAGGGAAACTAGGAAACTTATCATGGCCTTCACCAACCTTTTTGAATGTGGACTTACTTGACTAAGGGTGTGTTTGATTCATCAATGGTTGTGGTTGCTAGTCCCCTCCCACTCACTTTCTTGAGGTTTCACCAGTAGATTCCTAAACTTAAGGCTCTAGCACTATGTGAAATTGAGTGAGAAATGAGAAGATTGATCATGAATGAAAGGATGACTATGTATTAACAAGATCATCAGATGAATGGAAATCCAATAAACCATTAATGAACACACCCCCTAACATAATGAAGTACAAAACTCTAACAATATATTATATAAAAATATATCATCTCAATAAGAACAAAGGAGATTAAATGTATGACATTTTGGATGATGTCAATAATTTCTTCCTAAAAATGCCATGGACAAATAATCCAAATCAAAATGTTGTGTTCTAAAACGAAGCATTTACACCAGCATAAAGAAACCAAGAAAAATGTAGCTTATTTTTTATGCAACAGCAACCCATGCCACAACCCTTCCATATGGGGTTGGTCATATGAATTCTTTTCTTCCATATATTTCCATTTATGGTCAACTCTTCGGCTCTTCAATTAAATTACATAAATTTAAATTTTCCTACAATTCCTAATCAAGTAATCTTAAGTTTTCTTCTTCATCTTTTAGATTCTTCCACACTAATTAGTTCTCCTCTCTTAATTAGTGCATCTTTTAACCACCCAAAGATATGACCAAACCACCATGTCAATTTTATTTTATCTTCAACTAATACAACTCCTACTCTATTTGTGATGAAATCATTTTTTAACTTATCTCTTATAATATTACCACTTATTTATTTAAGTATTCGCAACTTTGCAATAATAATTTTTTTGCATATGATCATATTTGACAATCTAACATTATGAACCACGAAGTATAGCCAAAGTGCATAACATAAAGTGTAGCTTTTTTGAATGCTACCTAAAAATAAGTTGAACCAAACACACCCTTAGACAAGAAAATTTTTCCATAGATGAATAATATGATGTGAGAATAAACTTGAATAGTCCTCACTTGAATACATAGATGGTATGTTAAACATCATTCATACAAGGCTATTTATACATTCCCTTGATTATATCAATGTACTTTCATCTTGTAAACTTATTTTCTAGATCTACCACAATAATTCTTCTCCATGAATTTTGTTGCAAAACTTTTTCACAAGATGAAATAACCTACGCAAAAATCATTTTTACAATTGCAATATTTTTGAATGCCTCACACATAGACATCAAGTAATGATATCCAAATCCTTTTTGCTTGAATATGTTACCCTTGTATTATCCACAACCATCACTTCTCAAATGTTTATGAATGTGTAATTACACATTTGTCATAATAATACTGTTTTAATAATAAATGATATCTTTGCTTTTACATGAGTACCTAGGTCCATTTTGGGTCCCATATCTTGTCCTTTGTCACACTCATTGACTTCATGCTTTGTTTCAAATTCCAACATGCTGAAATAACTTCTGAAAAAATGAGACTGAACAAATCTTGAACAAACTAATGACCACATTTGCCAGTTAATCCAAGCCTTTAGTTTCCAACTCAGGTATTAGGTAAATGATTTTGATGTTGAAGTAACAACATAAAAATATCAAAAACAGTAAAACAGGCATAGTCAAAATGGCTCCTTTAAGCAAGATAAAGCACAATTATAAATTCTAATTAAGAATAACAAATAAAAAGTTCACAAATGTTATCTAAATGTCCCTCTAGCAATACAAGAACTAACAAATGACACGCATTGTCAAAATACTCACAAATCAAACTATCAAATACAAGCAATATTTCCATTTATAAAATTTTTGAAGACATGGGAACTGGAAAAACTCAACTAAGACATGTGTTATATGGTAAAAGAAACACAACAAGAAGTCTTGTTACATTGTATTATTTGTTTGTCAAGATCTACTACGAATCATAAGTGAGGACTTCGGTTGCCCAACATGCAATAAGGGATTGCACGAAGTTATTGGGATTCAAATTCATCATAACATAATGTACTTGCATATAATCTACAGACAACAAATAGATGTGGAAAAAGCATCTCAGAGTATGTTTGAGTACAAGCACACATCAAGCTCTAGTTTGTGTGAAAAAAAAGTCACCTAGTTCTAGTGAACAACGTAAACAGGATGTAAAAGGACAAGGTTGACGGCAAATGCAGTAATGACATGATATTATTCAATACTGATACACTATCTTTATTCACTGATTAGTGAGTATAAACATTTTAATCCAACTAGGTCTTGGATTCAAACCCCACAAAAACAGTACAAATATCAACCAGAACATTTAACTCAAACCTGAAAAGGACGGAAGTTGTAAAAAAGAAAAAGATGGGTTCTGTTTTTTTTTCACCAACCTCTTTCTCGAGCTTGGCTATCGTTTCAAGTAGTGCTTCCCTATCCTTCTTCTCTAATCCCGCTTCATCAAGCATTCCAGCCTCCCTAAACTGCTTCCACACCTCAGCTTCTGCGTTGCTTCCACTGGCATCAGCCCCATCCTGCCCAAGCAAACCCTGCGGTGGTGCCTGCGGCGCGCCCACACCCACAACGCTCTTCCCTTTGCCAAGCCCGGTACCCACAACACTCCTTGGATTCGAGAACAATGACCGAGTTCTTTCAGCACTCCTTGGAGTAAAGGACCACCCCCCTTTCCCCTGGGGAGTGAACATGACGAACACCACGAACACTTCCCAATCCTAAACAATGGAACCCACAAGCTCCCAACAAGCAACAACCTCCGACACCGTGCTTCCTGTAGCTACCAAGAATCCCTCCTTTCGCCGGAACAGCTTCCAATAACCGTTCTTTCCAAGCCACGGGTCACTGTAAAACCAAAACCACACAAGATTTGAACAAGAACCCCACGGCCGAGCACAAAAACCCAAAACAGAAAACAAAATTACCCAATCACCAACCTACGAAAACCCAATTTTAGCGAGAACACAAATCGCAGGCAACCAAAGCCACGCCGAAGAACCGAACAAACCCAACAAATCGCCAGGGCGCAACAGCGTATTCGAACCTCGAAGGCGGCACGCAACCGGAGAAGGTCTATCGCTGGCCTGCTCCGAACGGGATCCGAATATCACCACCGACGTGCGGGATTGCGAGATCGAGTAGAAATTTCTCTGTTCATTTGGAAACCACGGGCTCTTCTCTCTTCTATTTCTCCCCTTCGGAGTTTCATTACCGTTCGGATGGAATAAGTAGTTTTTTTATTCGAATTTAAATATTATACCTTTAACTGATAATTTTTTAAAAATATTTAATTGTCCATCTTTTAAGTCAATATATGATAATAAATATAACTCAAATTAATATAAAAATTTAATACATGGTAAATTATATCGTAAATCAACTATTCTGTGATATTTTAAATTTCTGTAGTAAAGTATTGGTAAAATTGATGGTACCATGAGGAAAAAAATTTCCCAGTGAACACCATCAAGAACATTTTGGCGTTCTCAATAGATCCATCAAATAAATTGAAAAAATACCAATTAACTTTTAAATTTATTTTGACATATACACACACTCACATGTCATCTTCAATAAATACATATACCTAGAAATAAAAACTTACCATGCACTTAAATCGTCGGTTACGTTAGATGGATTTAAATCATTAATTGCAATTTGAACTGTATTTATTTATTTGATGATATTTTCAGATCCCAACCCAATTGGAATTAAATACATACCCTCAATTGACCTTTCAAATGCACAGATAATTCTATATACATGTATATATATATACACAAACACAACATTATGTATTATATATATAGTATTATTAATATTCATCATGTTATTTAGGTGTATTACCTAAAAATTTGTTAACAATAAAGATTGTATTTAAAATAAATATTTTAAAAAAAAATTATTTATTTTAATTAAAAATTTCCAATTTTTAATTAGGAGTCATATATTTAAACTATAAAATAAAAATCTGCAGTATTTTAATTAATTATAATTATAATTATGTTTTTCACGTATTTGTAATAAAATAATAATCAGTTATACGTAACATTAACGTTTCTTTGAATAAATAAAGCGTAAAATTTCGTTTGGTAGCAATATATTGTTAGGATTGATAACAAGATTCTTACTGTAAAGTTAATTAAAAAAATTATAAAATAAAAATTTATATAATAATTATAATACATAAAAGTTTTAAAAAATGGTACTACAATAATTACCTAACAAAATCTAAAACAGTAGCAAGGAGAAATTTTCTACAATTTCTTTTTTCGAGAAAATGAGCCGGTCGTGCCGCCCACCGACCGCCGTCTTCGACCATCTCTCTCAAACTTCTTCACCCATGCGCAAGGGTGGAGCTGGAGGAGGAGGTAGAAAGCAGGGAAAGAGGAAAGGAGGAGCTAGCAGAACTTGCAAAGAGGTGTGTAGTGTTAACCGTAAAATGTTTGTTATTAGTTTGTTACATTAATCCTAGCCTTGTAATAACTATATATTTATAAATCTAACTTAATGGAAATATATAAGATTATATTCTTTTTACAAACTCTTTCTCTCGTCTGACTGTATGCTCTCCATCTTCTCCACGCCTTTTTCCATTCTATCTTGGTATCAGATGGGTATGATTCATGTCTCAAGCTTTGGGAGTCAGCTGCAACAATGAAGTCTCTGACAGTCAGCTTTCATCGCAAGCCTTCTCGATAGTGATTTCAAACATTACAAGTCCCATTCTGCTCAAATTGGATGAGACAAACTTCTTCCTCTGAAAAGTCATTTTCGAGTCTATCCTTTGTAGTCATTGGCTTGCATCTCATGTGGACGGATCATCTGCATCTCGTCCTCCTGTAACTGACAGCTTCATCTCTCATCTAGCTATGTGCTCTCCATCTTCTCCACACCTTTTTCCATTCTATCTTGTAAAAGAATGGGCGAGCTATTGTTTCACGATGTCCACTAAAATTGTGGACTCCGACGAGGTATTTAAGGTACGCATACACACCTAAACTAGTGAAAAACTAGGGCTTCTTGAACTACATCTCTGTTGTAGATTAAATTTAGCGTATATTTGACCACTAAATCCATATGTCCTATTTTACCATCAGTCTTTTAGGCTTAAAGCATTTAGAATACAATGAAGATTGCTAAGCTGGTGATCAGCCCCATATGAGTATATTCCCTCTGGCTTAAATGTTTGGAAGTTTTGTATGATAAAGGTCTTAGCTTGATCAAATGAGGATTGCTTACTACTTGATTGCTCATTTTAGTATTCACAGCTTTTTTTGGAATTAATGACACCATCATATCGTAAGTATTAGTTGAGTTTTAAATCATAGACTATAACTTGGTAACTGTCATCGTCTCTCATATATAAAAGTATACTTTCTCGTTCTCCTTACAACTACTTATTTATCCAACGAATGGACCTTTCCACTGCCTCAACTGGCACAACAGTCCAAGAAATATCCAACGAAAACAATGCCATCCCCAGTAACTCATCTGGGAAAAGGACAGAAACTCGATAGGAGATGCCATCAACACACAGGTCATCTCCTAGAGCACCTTCTTGCTTATTCTTAAAAATCCCCCTTTTACCTTGTGCTTTATCTGAATTCTGAAACAATTTTTTTTATTAATATTTTATTGGACATGTTGGTACTTTATTTGCAAGACCATTTGCATCATTAGTGACCGGGTCATTGAAGATGAGAAGCTAGACAAGAAGTTCAAGCCCCTCCAAGTCTGACAATCTGTGAAATAAAGTCAGAAGGCCATTGCCTCTACCGAGCTATATATTGTGGATCAACTCTCCCTTCACTGGAGAAAATCTTATCCATATAGTTGCCTGGAGCTCAGGAGGAGGATGACAAAAAGATACATGAGAGAGCATGCATCTGGCTAGCTTCCTGCCATTCTTTTTGTCAGATACTGAAATTCACACCGACGATATATTACATGGAAAGATTTGGCAAGACCTGTGACAAGGTTGAGTCAACAGCCACTTGGGGTGGTCAACTCGAGCTTGGTGAATCTACATCCAAACTTATGTACTTTTTCTGGCAATGTCTTTTCTATTTGCCCAAAAGTTTACTTTGCTCAATCAAGAAAGTACTCTTCAACCACATCTTTTCATTGCAACATTTCAGCCATGCATAATAAATCAACTAATGGCATGAGCGCACTCATCTCTCAAGCCCTTCCACTTGTTAATGTTTCCTTTCCACGTAGTTTTGTTCTTATTACCAACCATGGATAATATGGTCACTCTGCACTTCTGTTGTTAATTAAAGTTTAAAAATTAATAATCTTTTAGGTTTAGCATAAGAAAATATGCTATTGATCTCACAAAATTAACCAAACTCTCTCTTTTTGTACTAAACAGTTGTGTTGAATTTAGATAGATATATGTGAAATTTTATGGCGAAAGATTGCAAATTTTAGGGTTAATTTCTTCACGTCATATTCCATTTGTATATTCAGCTTCATTATCATGCATGTTCATCCCATAATAAATTCAAAATTTGTTTTACATCCCTCAGTTAGGCCTTATGTAAAATTTCAAACTTAAATGGCGCACTGGATGAAGTTGTATTAGAATCCATGGTGGCAGCCAAACATTTTCTCTCTAAACGCTTCATGTTGCGGTTGGTGTTTTACTATATTATATTTATAATTATAGAAATGAGGAGGATAATTTAATTTAGAATTTAACATAGTTTGCGAATCATTCACTTATTTTAAGAGAAGTAATCAGTAATGATCATTTAATTACATTTAAAATTGTTCTATATATCAATCAAATAATTTTTTTATTTATAAAAACAAGTAGATCAAAGAATGTAGGTGTAAATATTGTAAAGTTATTTCAAGGAAAAATTTAAGTACGGATGGTTAACATCATATTATTGCGGTCATTTTGTAATGTCCACTGAGTTAACACCATCACCAATGAGTTAATACGGCAATATCTAATAATAATAATAATAATAATAATAATAATAATAACAAAAAACGACAAGATCTAGTTGAGTGGTTGATATATGTCAGTAGCATTAATTATATGTTTAACTTAACTGGAGTTTATTTTAAAGATAACTGTTCATATTATAAAGATTTTGCTTTGAACATTTGCTATGCAAATTATTGTGCGTACTAATTTAACTACCAAGTTTATTATTTTTGATCTCATTTGAAGGGAAGAGGTTTAAGACTCATACAGTCAAAAAAAATTCTTAATCGAGACTTAATCTTAATATTCAAATATTGGTATTTATCACATTTTTTGGTAAAAAACTACATTTGTATTTTTCTGAAATTATTATTATAAAAATATAATTAAATAAAGATAATTATATGTAATCTTTAATCGAATTTTTTTATCTTAATAACTATAAAAATATAATTATTATTACTAAAAAAAATTATAGGTTTTCACAATTTATACAAGTTTTAATATTCATTTAAAAATAAGATTTATAAAGATTTTTATTATAAAGAATAGACCTCCGGTTCTTTCTTTTCCCAAACATTTCATGAGAAACTTAGTGATCTTGGCATCCTTCTATTTTGTGCATCATAGGAGAAGCAAGGATAGATAGTGCCTTAATTGATTTAGGGGTAGGAGTGAATGTTATGCCCGAGTTTGTGTACGAAGAGTTAAGGCTAGAGGGGATTAAACCTACTAGAATTGTCATCTAGTTAGCTGATCGTTCGTTGAGGACACCTTTAAGGGTTACGGAGGATGCGTTGATTAAGGTTGGAGAATTTATTTACACAATAGATTTCATTGTATTAAGGACTAACTCTATCATTAGTTGTAAAAGTGAAACAACATTGATTTTGGGAAGGTTGTTCCTTGCTACTGTAGATTCTACCATAAATTGTAAGAATGGAAAATTGATAATAGCTTATGGTGATAAGGAGGTAACTTTAAACATCTTTAATTTAGGAGAGAAAATAAGACAAAAGGTAGAAGGTGAAACTAGTGTAAACATGGTCGAAGTATTTTAGGGAAGTGAGCAAGGTAAGGACATAATAGATAAGTGGGAGAAAGAGGTTCAACTTGAAAATTCAGAAATAGAATTAATAGATGAGGGTGTTTCAGAGGGGTAGAGAATGTAGCTTCTATTGAAGATAGGACTCCATTAGAACACATACATGTAGAAATTAAGCAAAAGCCTAAACCCTCCATTGAGGAGCCTCCCAAATTGGAATTGAAGCCTCTTCTCAACAATTTGAAATATATGTTTTTAGGAAAAGATCTGACCTTGCCTGTTATTATTGGAGCAGGACTAGAAATTCAACAAGAGTATAAATTATTAGGAATTCTTGATGAGAAAAGAGAAGCTACAAGGTGGACTATGGAAGACATAAAGGGGATTAGTCCTACAATTGTTCAGCATAGGATTAGCTTGGACGATGAGTCTCATTCTTCTAAGGAACCTCAAAGGAGACTTAATCCTATCATGAAAGAGGTTGTTAAAAAGGAAATTTTAAAATAATTAGATAATGACATAATATACCCTATTTCTGAGGGTAGGTGGGTGAGCCTATTCACGTAGTATCTAAGAAATTAGAAGTAACAATGGTGGCAAATGATAATAATGAGTTAATGCCTACACGTGTTCATACAGGTTGGAGGGTTTGCATAGACCATAGGAAGCTTAATTCTGCCTCTAGGAAGGACCACTTCTTATTGTCTTTCATTGATCAAATGTTGAAAATGTTAGCAGACCATGACTTTTATTGTTTCCTTGATGGTTACTCGGGATACAATCAAATCCCCATAGCCCCAGAAGACCAAAAAAAGACCACCTTTACATGTTCATTTGGTACTTTTTCTTTTCGTCGTATGCCTTTTGAATTGTGTAATGCTCTGACAACATTTCAAAAGTGTATGATGGACATATTTTCAGATATGGTGGAGGAGTTTTTAGAAATTTTCATGGATGATTTCTTCGTGTATGGCCACACCTTTAATGATTGCTTAGCCCATCTAGCTTTGATGATTAAGAGATGTAAGGAGAAAAACCTAGTGTTAAATTAGGAAAAATGTCATTTTATAGTTAGGCAAGGTATAGTTTTAGGTCATGTGATTTCAAAAAAGGAAATAGAAGTAGATAGAGCTAAGGTTGAAACTATAGCTAATTTACCACCCCCTTCCTCAATCAAGGATGTTAGAGGATTCTTAGGGCATGCAGGATTTTATAAGTGATTTATTAAAGACTTTAACAAAATAGCTAAGTCTTTGAATAACCTTCTAGCTAAGGATACCCCCTTCAATTTGGATGATGGCTGTCTTAAGGCCTTTCACCATCTTAAGAAACTCACCGTTAACTTCATTTGGTTGAATTGGTAACCCCACAACTTAGAAAATAACATTGGCAATGTCCTTGTATATATGCTAGCTTTAATTTTCTTTTTTCTTGATGTCATTAGTAATTCTTGTCTTTATTGAGTGTTGTTTTATTTCATTTGAATATTTACATGTGAGTGTTTTAGTGTTTTTATAGGTACAAGATGTGCTTTAGGTATCACTTTACTCTTTTTATTCTATATTCATGCCATGTTTTTACATTGAGGACAATGTAGAGCTTAGGTGTGGGGGGAGGTTTATAAAGAATCTTAATTAATCTGTGATTCTTATTGTCAAAGTTTTTGAGTAATCGTTATTCCTCTCAACATGTTACTCAATCGTTATTCCGCCTCTTCCCTCCCCCTTCCCGCCTACTGCTATCCACCCAAGACCCCCGAGCAGGAGGAGAAGGACCGTGCCACCTACCGCAGGTGGAGGGACCTCTACTCCACCACCCTCGCCACCAGCAGGTCCTCGAAACTACCCATCTTCCGCGACAACGAGATGCCCTTGTATTGGGGCTTGGAGGCCAGGGTCGGCACGTCCGTGGCCCAGCAGCACTTCGTCGCCAGACCCACCGACGTCCTCGTCGCAAGCTTCCCCAAGTCGGGCACCACCTGGATGAAGGCCCTCGTCTTCGCCACCGTGAACCGTGCCTGCGGTCTGCCGGGACGATCCACCTTCAGCCCCCACCAGTGCGTCCCCTTCCTCGAACTCCAGGTGTACTCGGACGACAGGATCCCCGACCTGAGTTCCATGCCGACCCCGAGGGTATTCGCCACCCACGTCCCTTTCGCATCACTCCCGAGGTCGGTGCTGGACTCCTGCTGTCCGGTGGTATACGTGTGTAGGGATCCCAAGGCCGTCTTCGTCTCTATGTGGCATTTCTTCAGGGACATCCCGGTCGACGAGACATTGTCCTTAGAGGAGACGTTCGAGTTGTTCTGCGACAGCTTTTCCTACCACGGCTCGTACTGGGAACATGTTCTTGGGCACTGGAGGGCAGCGACGGCCACCGACGACTGCAACAAGAGGACGACGAAGGTGTTGTTCTTGAAGTACGAGGATTTGAAGGAGGACACAAGCACCCAGGTGAGGAAGATAGCGGAGTTCGTGGGGATGGGGTTCACGGATGAGGAGGAAGACAGGGGAGTGGTGCAGGACATCGTGGAGCTGTGTAGCTTCAAGAATCTGAGCAATTCGAAGGCCGAAGGGGTCACGATGGCAGGGGTGTTCATTGAGAACAGTGCCTTCTACAGGAAAGGCAAGGTCGGAGATTGGGTGAATTATATGACGCCGGAGATGCGTCGACGGTTGGACCAGATCACCGAGAACAAGTTCTCTGGTTTTGGTCTCAAAATCTAGCTTTCTTGGCGCCACACGGCCATCACCTTTCTATTCCTGCTTTGGTTATCATCTGTTGTCTTCCCTTCCAAACAAGGCATCGTTCCTTCTTTTTTTTATCATTGCATTCACTTTTTTTTATTTTTTTAATTATTTTATCATCATAATTTACGTTACATCAAATATTAAAAAAAAAATTCATTCTCATTATACAAATTAATTAAAATAATTTAAACATTACAATATAATATTTAAATAATATTATTCAAATTGCATTAATATTTTTATAATATTATTTATAATATTTAAACATTACAATATAATATTTAAATATTATTAATATCATTCACGTGTCTTGACAACCTTACACAATACTTAAACCCGTGGGAGTACTTTTTTCCACTTCAAGTCAAATTTTCCTACAATTCCTAATAGGTAATCTCAAGTATTTTTATGCTTCTTTTGGATTCTTCCACACTAATCAGTTCTCTGCTCTTAATTGGTACACTATCTTTATATTTATTAATGAGAGATTATTTTAATACTCTCTTAAATTTGTGGTTTGTTTTTATTTTTTTATGCCTACAAGTGTGTACGAGTAAATGTAAATGAAATGTTCCTGATATCATATTAAAATTTCATTTCAAAATAAATTGATGATAAATGAAATGATTCTTTATATATTCAATTCAATTTATTCCTAACATTTATTAATATTAAACTATTTTAACGTAATCCAACCAAAAGAGAGTGCACACTCACCCAATTTAGATTCAACCAGTTGTTCCTTCCCAGACGTCCTCATATGGCAATGAAAGAGAGGTCCCCATCTCACAAGGTAGAGCATACCTAGAAATGGTTAGATGGTCGATTCTTTCACAAGGTAGGGCATACCTTCGTTGGCAGAAGGAGGGTGGCGAGGGCCACCCCTTTCATTTTCATTTTCCAAACTATAACCCTATCGAGCTGGTGTCCCTCCCTTGAAAGCCCCATGGAATTACCACTACTACCAACCACATGGTGTCTCCACACACAATGGTCCTTCTTGAACCATAAATCTAGTATGTCAAAACAAGGGACTATCTATAGCCTGTCCAATGCATACAAAAAACACGATGTTATTTGTATGCAAATTTAAATGGATGAATGATTTTTGAAATTTTCAAATAGGTGAATTAAACATTTGTATGGATTTTTTTTTATTTTTTGGGGAAAAGGTGACAAATTTTGAATCAAATCCGTCACCTTTTCCCTATTTTTCCCCCTTTAATAGAGTTAAAGGTGACTAGCATAAGGTACATAGGTGATGGACTTATCCGTCACCTTTGTACCTATTTTTCACCGATTTTAAAGGTACTTAGGTGACAGATAGATTTGTTACCTATTATATGAAAAGGTGATAAATTATCTCAATCTGTCACCTTTAGTTGATATAGGTGACGAACTTTGAAAAATAAAAGATGACAATTTTTTTTTTGTATCAATCCATCACATTTTTCTTATTTTCCTGTAATGACATGGAACACACACATGGATAATGTGACAACAAAGACTTCGTGGGGGTCAATTATGTCAATACAAAATGGTTGGTTAAATCAAAGGGGCAATTGAGTAAATCGATGGCAAGCACCGAGCAACAGGCGTGCATGCTAGTGGGTTGTGGGCAATGGGCACGTAAGCAATGAGCTGGCAACCTTGCAGGAACAATTAAGCGACAAGCAGCTTGAGGAACGAGTGAATGCAACGATTGTGCAAGCAACAAGAGGGCAGCGGCTGTAATGGGTGATCGCTACAATCTTCGACCGATGGAGTGCTTCCTCGTGGAGTAGGCTGTTCTGTTGAACCACATAAACCACTGTGTCCTCTTCTTTCTTTCTTCTACTTCTTCCACCTACGACGATACTGTGAGAGAGAGCTTGAGCGTCTTCACTGGTGAGCAACCTGAGGAGACATGTGTTGTTGGTACACATATGGGTTGAGGAGTGCCAGACAACTGTGATGTGGTCACGAGAAGGACATCGTTTTCCCAACAAGAAGAAGGGGGAAGCTTGTTGGAGTCTAAAGTAAGTGCGTTTAATTACCACAACTATGGGTATATATTGATTTATTTGGTACTTAAAACTAGATTAAATGGAGGGTTGTATAATGTAGTGTGATAGGATGAGATTATAAATGACACGACCTCCTTGTTTTGACATACTAGATTTATGGTTCAAGAAGGACCATTGTGGGTGGAGACACCATATGGTTGGTAGTAATGGTAATTCCATAGGGCTTTCAAGGGAGGGACACCAACTCGGTAGGGTTATAGTTTGGAAAATGAAAATGAAAGGGGTGGCCCTCACCACCCTCCTTCTGCCAACGAAGGTATGCCCTACTTTGTGAAAGAATTGACCATCTAATCATTTCTAGGTATGCCCTACCATGTGAGATGGGGACCTCTCTTTCATTGCCATGTGAGAATGTCTGAGGAGTAACAACTGGTTGAATCTAAATTAGGTGAGTGTGCACTCTCTTTTGGCTGCATTACGTTAAAATAGTTTAATATTAATAAATATTAGGAATAAATTGAATTGAATATATAAAGAATCATTTCATTTATCATCAAAAAAATTTTAATTCACATCATTTGTATTGGAAGGTGATTTTTTTTCCTTTTTATCGTAACAATTGTGCCTTTCATTTTTTTTGGGCGTGACAACTAAAGTTAGTTATATCACTGTAATAGCTCACAATAATTTAACTTTTAAAAAAAAAGTAATAAGATTTAAGAAAATTACTTATTTACGTATTGTTGAAAATATTTTTATGGTTATAAATATTTTTAAATTATTTGATATTAAAAATAAAATTACAAACAATGTATCAAAAATAAAAGACCTCGAATGGAAAGTCGACAGCGGCACCGATACCGACAAC
>JAMKPZ010001061.1:0-49074 GCA_024699675.1 Amphibolis antarctica
TTTGGCCTTCCACATAGAATCTCGAGAACAACCACCCCAAAGCTGAATACATCAATCTTTTCTGTTAGATGCCCTCTAAGGGCATATTCCGGTGCAAGATAGCCACTACAAGTAAATAGAAATTTGCTTTCTTGTTATCTTAAGGCTAAGACATGCACTTTCACAAAAGGAATCTAGATTTTTAACAATTGAGTACTAGTCCTTACGTTGTGCCAGCAACCCTGGTGCTAATATGTGTCAACTTGTCATCATAGAACTTTGCTAAACCAAAATCTGATATTTTGGCATTAAGATCATTACCAAGAAGAATGTTGCTGGACTTAATGTCTCTATGAACAATCCGAAAATTTGATTCTTCATGAAGATATGCAATTCCTTTTGCTATGTCCAAGCATATTGCAAATCGTGTTGGCCACTCAAGGTGTAATTTAACTTTTCCTGCAGTATTTGTAAAAAAGTTTAAGGAATAAATTATACTTTCCATCATTGATTTTAGATGTATGTTCAAAACCAGGTGTAAATTTTGGATAACAGGAGTGGCATAGTGGTCATTAGTGGTTGTGATGAATTTCTACCATCTTAAAAAAGCAAGAAATTAGAGTATGTATGCCTTTGGCAGCATACCAAAAAGAAATCTATCAAGACTCCCATTTTCTAGGTATTCGTAGACTAGGAGCCTCCTGTTTTCCTCAAAGCAGCAGCCAAGTAATTTTACAAGATTTCGATGTTTCACTGCTGATATAGTAGCTACCTCAGCGACAAACTGCTGTTTTCCTTGAAGTGAAGGCACTGAGAGTTGCTTCACGGCCACTGGGGTTCCATCATTAAGTATGCCCTGATAAACAAATTTGACACATTCTCACGTGAGCATAGATTTTTTTGATCATGTTTGAAACTAGTTCTGTAGTTGGAAATATTAACATAATTCGCAATGTTTAGTTTAGCAAATTGCTATGAACCATGAAAACAAATACAAGTGCAAAATTAATTTAAAAGTGGTGTAGATAATTA
Organism: Amphibolis antarctica; assembly: GCA_024699675.1. Lineage (NCBI taxonomy): Eukaryota > Viridiplantae > Streptophyta > Magnoliopsida > Alismatales > Cymodoceaceae > Amphibolis > Amphibolis antarctica. Next base: position 1,012 of record JAMKPZ010001061.1, read on the forward strand.
AATAAAGTTAAATTGCTTATGTAAGAACCAATGGATTCATCCATATACATGAAATTAGAACAAAGAGAAATAATTCATACAAAACTAATGAAGATGTTGTCCAAAGTGTCATTACATTGGTTATAAAATCTAGTTATATAGGTTATTCTAACAGACCTGCATATTTCAAATGATAGATATTCGGTAAATTAAAATGTTTAAGAAATCCAGAAATTACGATGATTTGTGTTAGTTGTGTATTGACCTTTTCTAAAATGGTGATATTTGTGCACTTAATGAGGTCTAGGCCTCCACTCCTTGTGGATTACATGCTTATTGACTATTAATTACAATTGTTGGCAAGAACAAACCTGCTTTAATAATGTTAACAATACTTTCAAATTTAATTGTAGATTTAGACGTTCTTGACTAATTAGTAACAACGACATATGTACATGATAAACATCCAGATTCTAGAAAATAGCAACTAAATAAACTAGGAAGTTTTATGCTATAGGTGAACTAATGATCATTTGATTGCTAGCAACATGCTTGACAAACTAGCCCAAAAAATTTAGTTGAGTTGTGACAGAAATTTCTACATTAGTATTTTTAAGGTTACCTTTTATTATGCAAATTCCTATTTCAATTAAGACACAGATGTGAACAATGATAAGTAGCAAATCAATAAAAAACATGATCAAGGAAGGTGCAAAATTAAAATATGCACTTTCTTGGTTCCAAGAGTAATTGATTGCATTTTTGTTATAAGGATCACCTTAAAAACAGTACCAAATCCTCCCATCCCAAGTTTATTTGCTTCACTAAAGTCTTCTGTAGCACTTTTCAATTCAACATAGCTGAAACAATTTGGAACTGCAGCCAATCCATGTAATTCTGCATTTTCAGAAAAACTATATTAAGCAGGAGCTAACATTTTTGCATTAATGAGCACATCTCCGTGCACATATCAAACCATGTCAAATAAAAATATTTTATTTAGTATCATCTATAATTACCTTCGACCTCATTCACATTTGGTTGCCTTTGTCGTCTCCATATACAAACTCCAATAATGCAGAGTGAGAAAACAGATACAAGACCAACTGTAATTCCAACAATTAAACCAGTTTTCATCCGCTTTGAAGTATTCTTTGGTGGCTGGTTGCTAACAGATGGTTTGAAATCTGAAAAGAGAACATAGTCCTTATATTTTGACTAAAGCCTAAATCAATCATTGTTACGAAAAAAAGGCATAAACCAATAAAAATGAAAACAAGTTCCATACGTCGCCAACTTAGCATACCTGGGGTAACACTAATAGCTGATATCATCAGTCCGTAGTAAAAATTACCGTAAACAGTAGTCGTACCCTTTCCAGCCCAAAAAAGGTGGATTTCAAGTAAATTATTGCTCACATTAGCGTTGTAGTGCTTCGTGATTGCTTTGAAGGGAACTCCACCAACTTCCTTTTTAATATCAAAGTCTTTAACAATGAGATTCCCCTAGAGCATTATAGCAAGAAAAGTCATAAATTTGCATAACAAATTCACTCTTGCTGTTTTAAAATTTGAATAAATGACTTGCAAATTTGTTTAATTTTGAGAAGATTTGCCCAAACTTTTGGTCTAACTTGTAATTTTAGCACATTTTTTTGTATATGTGAAAAAGAAACTAATGTCTTAATTCTAAAATAATTAGATTATTTCAAAGAAAATATAACGATTCCCATTCAAAACATGCATGTCTTAGGGAGAGAAATGGGCACAAGTATTGAAGAGATCTCATTCGGTTTTCACTTTTTAGCCTTGCAATCAAGATTGTAATGGATGCTATTCATGTTTGTGTATTCACAAGTCTCTATTACCATACATTCATGGATATCCATGTAATCATTATAAGCGTTTAATTTGTTTTTTCCGTAACAATTCTTCAAGTCATGTGCATACCTGAATATAAATGTCAAATACCCATCTCCCAAAGCTCTTCCCTAAGCCATGATTAGTAAATGCAATATCTGAAAAGTAGAGTTTTACAGTGTATGGTCCATTTTCCATCCCTAGACCATAATATCTCAGTGAAGATGGCGACAACCTTACAGTCTGAAACAGATCCGGATCTGAAGTATTCATGATCTTGGTCGACGTGCTTTGTTTGTATTTAGGATTTTGAGATTGGATAAATCTTCCAATGCTACTCATTGCCCACCTTTTAGTGTCCATCACAAAGTACGACGCAGTAGTAACATTCTGATTGTCAGCCTCATAGTCTATGCCATCAGATGATTTAATTGCAGGACCACCACAGTTTATGGCAAAGGAGTAATCTGTAAAGTTATGGTAGATCTAATGTTTGTGAATGAATAAAATAATGGTAGAAGTTCTCCATGTTCCCATGAATTGGCAGTATTCTTAAAAAAACAATGAACTTACATCTTGGATGATTACGGAAGCATGGGAAATTTCGTTGTAAGCACTCCAAACCTTTTGGAATAGCACTAAAAATATAAGAATAGCATATGTTATATACATATATATTGCATCAAAATTTTTAAATTTCATTTACATAAAGGTAGCAATAAGGGCACAGCTAAGTACTTGTCTGAATCATCAATAACAAAGTTGTTGGCAACCAAGTTCCTGTACAGAAAAGAATAAAAAAGGATTGAGTATATAAAAGAACAAGTTTTTTAGAGTAGAGTTTCAAGGAATTCAAGCAAAGTTTATAAAAGAATCATTGAAAATGTAGGTGTTTTTGGGATAATATAGAAATTGACATTTGAAAATTTATTGTAGTGTTTATATCATATGATGAATTTCAAACTTCTTTATAACAAATTTGAGTTTACAAATATTTTATATTTATTGTACACAAATTGAAAGACATGGTATGAAACACTAATCAATGTAGAAAGCTGTATGAGTAAGGTTTGATTTGTGTCACGTTATTTATTTTGGGAAGTATCATTTTATGAAATGTACAATTAAATAATTGACTAGCAGGATTAGCATTGCAAAAATGTTAGGGATCCATTTTATTTTGAAACAAAGCTACTGATTATTTGTTACAAAAGACGTTAACATTAGCAACAAGATAAAAAGTGTCTAATAAACACATTACAATTGAAGTTTCTTTTCACTAGCCCATGGAGGAATACTTCCCGATAACTCATTATACGATAAATCACTGCAAACAGTAGAAAAAATCATGTATTTATTAAACACTAAGTAAAAATTTACAAGTAAGAAATTAGATGACATGTCATACATATTTAAAAGATTTCCACTCTTCTTGCTTGGTATGTTACCAAAAATGCTATTATTTCCAAGAAATCTACAGCACAAGATGAAATTTTTAGTAGTACAAAGAAGACCTTTCAATCAGTAACTTAGAAGTTAAAATACTCCTGTTGAATCTACTCACAAGTATTCAAGTGACTCCATATTAAAAAGAGCAAGTGGAAGTGTCCCTGTAAGATTATTGAAGCTCAGATCCCTGAAATGATCAAAAGATTAAGACAATAAGTAACTAAGATTTCCAGTTTGATGCAAAGAAAAATTAAATAAAATAAACAACACTCACAAATGTTTCATATTTTGAAACTTCCCAATGCCAATTGGAATGATATCAGAAATCTTAGCATTTCTCAAGATCCTGTTAAAACATGAATAACATTCTAGTAATTTGAAAAATCCAAAAAATATTGGTCTTTTACAAACCAGAATAATAAAGTGAAATTTTGATAATCTTACAAGGTGGACAAGGACGTCAAATTTCTAATAAATGCCAATGACGAGGTTCCATTTATTAGGTCAGCAAGATTCCTGAATTTAGACATCAAGTGAAAAATGGAGCAACCAACTTCAAAATAAAAATGGGAAATATTTGATGCTTTATTAGGAATTTACTTTCTTTCCTTTTATGTCGTGATAGCCACCACAAATAGTTATTCACCATGTAATACCAAGAACCTATGCAATTCAAAAGTAAGCATACTCACAGATGTTGTAGATCTTGAAGATTGCCAAGACTTGATGGAATAGGAGCTTGAAAGGAATTGCCAAAAAGTGCCCTACAAGATGTGTGAAGTAGGAAGTTAGACATTATAAAATTTACATGGAAGGACAATAAAACATAAGATAGGAATAACTAATGATATAGTTGAAATTTCTTCTTACAGGTTTCGAAGTTTTGTCAAACTTCCAAGAAAGTCGGGAACTTTTCCTTTCAAATTATTGTCAGCTAAAACACTATAGTGAGAACAACACAAACAATCATTCATATTTTCATATAAATGTCTTGAGTAATCTACTTTATGACTAAGTTAAATGTTAAAAGTTTACATCATCTCTAGCATCTTAAGCTTTGCAAATGATGGTGGAATCTCACCACTAAGTCCAAGACCGATTAAAAAACTGTTGAAAAAAAAAGTGTTAGGTGATGAAAATGTCTTCTTAATTATGATTCTGCCACAAAATGTTAACAAATCCATTGATAGAAAATTCTCTGATTAGTAGACACTTACAGTCGTTCTAGATTTGTCATGTTTCCAAGTTCCGATGGAATTGGACCACTAAAATTATTCCATGCCATATCTCTACAAATAGAAAACCATCATCAAACTTTCAATGCCTATGTTATAAAAAAATGTGCGCACACCACAAGGTACTATTGGAATATGGTATCCACAACTAAAAAATAATATTTCTCACAATTCCTTAAGCTCGTGAAGATTTCCAAGCTCCTTTGGTATAGTTCCTGATAATGCATTTCCATATACCATCCTTTAGCATAAAAAGGAAAAAATTAATCTTTAGATACAAAAATGAAACCAACCATTCATATTAGTGCTACATTTATTTATGTATAAAACTTACAAGTTCTTCATTGCAGAAAAGTTTCCAATGAATGCTGGTAAAGGACCAACCAAGTAATTATGTGCAATTTGTCTGCAATTCAAAAAAGTTTAACATATGTCGAAACAAGATTGATAGATTTTTTAAAAGCATATTTTCCACTACAAAATCGGTACTTTATGCAAGTTTATAATCTCCAGTAACACAAGGTGGAAATAAACATGAATTAATTCCTTTTGTTAACGAATTAAACATGGATATGCTATGCTATGAAATATGCAATCTTGTAAGAAAGGTAGCTAAAACTCCTTCTATGAGACAACGTTAAATAACAGCAATGGTTCGTCCACTAATATTGTAAGGTTTTTAATCCATATTTGGATCATAAGGAGATGAGTGACGGAGTTGATTGATGAACCCATATGCTCCCTAGGGATTAGTGTTGGATAGAAAATGTACTAGTGAAAGGGGCTTGCTCTGCGAACATGCTCATTACAAAATATTACAACACATTGAAGCATGTTTGGCTTCCTTCCATGACATCACATTGCCAATTTGGTAATTTGTTGCAATCTTGATTGAGATATATATTACTGACATAATATTGACTAGACTAGCTCCAAAGATTGAAGTAATGTAGATCACATCATTGAGGCATGATATTCTAAAAGAAATTTGCCTGTGATGACCCATGTTGTAGCTAACTTATCTCTAGGTAGTGTCAACGTTTGTGTCTATTGTCTCTCAAATTTCATTACGTATTTAAAAGTGAAAATACTTAAACCTACAACTCCTTAGTCTCAATAGAGTCACATTCGTTCCTTAAGGTTAAAACACAACTTATTGATTGATCTCACTCCTTGATCACAAAAGAGTGTCACTTGTGTTTTTTGGATTAGAAACACAACAAACCAACAATTCAATACAATTCCAGACATGGACTTGTAACATGCAAGGCAACCTTCATAACATTGACTACATAGCCAACTCAATTGAGACACTTGTGTACGTGGCAAGGTTATGGATGCCTTTTTATTGAAAGACCATTATAATCTATATTGTTGGATTACATTCAATTGTAGATCATGCTATAAAGATAGCGCATGACAAAATCACAATAAAGAAAACTTATGAGGATAACATAAGAAAGAAAAGTACAACCATAACACTACAAGAAATAATAAGGGCGGATATTTCGTACAAGTGCCAAAAATTAAAATTAAAAATGGCCAATGGATGTAGTGCAAAGGCACAAAATGGTGTCAAACAAATAACCAACATGGACTTGAAACAAAAGGATAATAGGGTGGATGATTTACAAGATGAGCACCATGGAAGATCCTATGGCTGCATTTCATAGCATCAACTCCTAGCTCTCAACACTATTAAAAGCTACAGTTTACGATTTGATAGTCAAACATGTAAACTCCGCATAGTACAGGGAGTTAGAGTTGGTTTAATCACTATTCATTGTACTTATATTTTAGAGTTGACCAAGAGCTACCTTTGAAGAACTTTTACCTAGATTTATTAGCTCCAACAGTGAAATAACCAAAATGCCTTGAACTGTATTTATCAAAATCACTTTATTTACACTTGAGGGAAAAAGGGGGTTGTATTGGGAGATAAGTTAGTGGGAGGTCGTGTTTGCCAACTTAAGATTGTTGCAACTTGTACTTAGTGGGAACCCCATGTATGTCCCCACCAAGGGTTGACCACATTCAACTTATATAAAACAACAAATACATTCAATATGTGAGAGAAACTCATGTAAACATAAAGATGTCAATGGGCTGTGTTGTACCAGTATGACCCCAATTTTTTGTTGGCCCAAAACTATTTGTGTCAAGTCAAGCTATGCTTGAGCCATGCCTAGCCTTTTTGCTAGCATCCCAGGCACGGCCCATCTGGGTTCATGCCATGCTATATCGGGCCAGGTCCAATATGGTTTAATTTTTAATTATATTTTCATTTTATTAAAAATTAATATAATTTTTAAATATTAAAAGATTGCTAAAAATAGGATTTGAACCAACAATCATACATCTTTTACTAAGAAACTCAAACTACTAAGCGATACACAATATGTACAACTTAACAAAAATATATATTAAATTAAATATAAATATTTAAAAAATTATAAAATTATTTTCGTGTCATGTTGTGCTAACACGAAAATTCCAAAAACCAACCGATGCATGGCCCATCAAACTGTGCCGTGCCAGCCTAGATGGGCACGACCTAGTTGACATCTCTATGTAAACACTAATTTACTAATATTTTTTGTGATGAATTTGATTGGATCAAATGCAAAATAAGAGTTTAAATATTGATCATTCAAAAAGTTGGTTAACAAATCAAGATCCAAATACTAAAGAAATGGAATTGGAAGACCACATTGACAAATCATATATTTGAAGAGAACCATAAACGAATTTATTCTTAAAATTATCCACATGATTGTTGAACACAACACATACCATTTCTTTGAACGTGCACTTTTAATTTAAAGGGTTGTAATCAATATATAGTACTTACAGTTCCCTTAGCTTTGATAAAAACTTGAGCTCATCTGGAATAGTCGCCTTGATATTTAACCCATACGCAGTCCTAAGAAACAATAATTAAGATTAGTGTGGAATAAGACAAGACAATAAAAGGAAGTTTGAATTAATGACATCAAACCAAAGAGAGTTGCATGTATATGGGTTGGTAGATTCACAAAACTAAAACACTTATAAATTGGGTTGGTAGATTCACATGGTATTTTATACTTATGGTTGTTGATTTCTGATAAATACAAATTGAGTCATAAATAATATAAAATTCATAATAAATAAGAAACCAACATGATGGATGATCAATAAAGCTGTTATGATAAGGAAAGATGGGTATGTATGTGACTCACAGCCTGATGATATGGCAAGTGGAGCCGTTGTTGCTGCTACAGTCACACATGATGGACGGATTGAACAGGTCATGGTTATCCCTAATCTTGTCATCAGCTGTTAGTGCATGCCCCGTGCAAGGATCACCATTTTCGGTGTTGTTCCAAGGTAGTTTGGACATGTTGGATGAGATTTTCCACTTCCTGAATATGGAGTTCAATGCCTTAACTGCACAATAGAAGGAGCTCTTGTAAGTTGTTATTGCTCAAAACCCTTGCAAAACATTAGTTTATACACATAGGCATATCTATACCTAGCTATATCTATATATAGATACACACACAAAGATATAAGTGCATACATGTGCAGGAATATATATATATATCAATCAACTAGACAGGTGGTACTCGAGCAGAGAGTAGATGGGTGTTGAGGAGGAAGAAGAATATATCACTGAGTTACTGAATGAATACGTGGATCACACCTTCAGTCGGGTCTGTTCTGGAGGACGATTGGTTGGTCTGCTGGGCGGTTGCATGATGGTTTGTTGACAGAGTGGCGGTGGCAATGAAGACGGCTAAGAAGCACCACAGTGATGGAGAAGAGCAGGAGGAGGCTGCTGCTGCTGTTCCACCACTCTTCATCTTCATTGAGCAGGATGCAATGAAGAAGCAGTTGCTGGCACTACTGCTACACTTAAATAGACACAAGAGCCAACACAGTTTGTGTGTTGGTGATTAATGAAACACCTCTTCCAACTCACAGCAAAAGTCAACACCATCCCAATAATTAAAAACCTCTGCCCCACCAGACATACGTATTACGATCTACAAAATCTTGGACTACAAATATTTATAATCCATTAAAAGCCTTGTGTCTATTCTAAGTTATTATATGATAATGATGCTTTATTATCATAAAAAATTTAGTTTACCTTCAGATGGTACATTTTTATTATAGGAAAGCTTATTTTACTTGCAAACAATATAAGTGCATACATATGTACAGGAATATATATATATATATCAATCAACTGGACAGGTGGTACTAGAGCAGAGACCAATATGGGCACTGAGGAGGAAGAAGAAGAATATATCGCTGTGTTAATGAATGAATACATGGATCATACCTTCCTTTGGTTCTATTCTGGAGGATGATTGGATGGTCTGCTGGGCGATTGCATGGTTGCTTGTTGACAGGGTGGTGGCGGCAATGAAGAGGCCTAAGAAGCACCACAGTGGTGGACAAGAGCAGGAGGAGGCCACCGCTGCTGCTGCTGTTCCACCACTCTTCATCTTCATTGAGTAGGATACAATGAAGAAGCAGTTGTTGGCAATGCTGCTACACTTAAATAGACAGAAGAAGCAGTTGTTGGCTTCAGAATTTCTAAGAGAAGGAAAATTCAGAAAATTAAAATTTAATGAAAAGTCCGAATACAGTTACCTTCCTTCCTTACACAATAAATGTATGGGAGGTGATTGACAACAACTAGCCACCTAACTTAAGTTAATGTAGTATTAATACAGTTGACTTTTCATCGCTACGATACAGAAACATCCAAAAGTCACAGTAGCCAAATGATTGTATGTAGGTGATTGACACAGTGAGCCACCTAATTTGAGTTAATGCAGTTATCGGTGAAATTGATTTTTCTTGCTCCTACCAGAAAAGAGAAGACTGTCTGTTTTTGAAAAACCAACTTGTTGATTTAACATTGACTCGAACTACTTAAAAGCATTTGATATTTATCTTATCCTCTAGCATGTGTTTAATGGATGTTTAGTATTATATAATTACCTTTTTTATTATATATAATAACATTGTATAATATTATTTATCAAATAACTTTTACATTATTTACTATTTATTTAATATAGTAACTCTTAAAAAAATATTATCACGATACTTAAAAAAATACTATCATCACATTAATATAATAAATATTATTCATTATTTATTACAAATTTATAAAAAAATACTATCATCATATTATTATAATAAATATTATATATTATTCTTTTACCTATTTTATGCATTATTCATTACAATTTCTAAAAAATATTATCATCACTTTATCACTGTAAATCGTGTAATTTCTAAAAAATTGTAAAATACAACATAATACATCAAAATACCCACCCAAATACATGATATATTAGTTGTGCAACAAAACATAAACTTATTATTCTCCAATGTACTTTAACTTTAATGAAACATAAGACATCAGAATGTCATTCATAATAAAAATGAAACTGCATTTATGCAATACATCAGTATTAGTTGAGGTTGATTTTAATTAATTTTAGAGATTTGTATTTTTTTAAAAGTACGAGAAATAATAAAAAATAGTAAAAAATTGTTTATATAAATATTTAAATGTAAGTTATTTTTTGATTCTTTTAATTTTTTTTTAAAATATTTTGAAAATTATAAAATAAAATAGCGTACGTGGCATACCAAAAGTCAACATCATAGACCCCACTGCTTTAAGGTTTGAGAGATGTCTAAAATTATTTTATTTGTATACGTAGAAAATACTTTTTTGAAAAATTTGATAAATTTAGAAAATATTTTTGAGGAAATTTAGGAAATAATTGAAAGAAAATGTATTTTATCTCTGGTCAATAAATTTTTACTCAAAATTTTATTTTACTTTGAAATAATAATGGTTAATTAATTAAGTAGAAATTAATGATCAAAGGTCGAAAGGTATGTTTGTGTCTGAATTCATTGTATTTTTGTTTTTCATAAAGTCGTCTTCAACACAGAAGCTTGACTATATGGAAGTCTATTTTCTTAAAAAAAATTAATAAATTCAAAAAATAATTTTTAGGAAAAATTTAAAAAATAACTTTTAAAAAACATTTTTCTGATGTTTTTGTAGGAAGTTTGAATGTTTGTATGTTTGATGAAAAATAAAGAAAATTTCTATGATTTGTGTGTTCTGCACGTAATGAATTAAGATTATGAAAAATTACAATTGCGAATTATAACATTCAAATATTGGTATTACACGGTTAAAAAAGTAAAATAACATTCAAAAACTCCTTTTGAATGTGTTTTTTGGGTGGGTTGTGTTGGGAGATAGACGGGCTCAATTTGCTTATGCTATTATTATTACGTACTAATTTTTCACAAATTTCTATATATCATCGTTATTTTATATATTTTTATATTTAAACTTTTACCTTATAATTTACTATATAACTTTAATTTCATTTATTTTACCATTCTTAACTTTAACTTTTTATAGTTATTAAAATTCATTACATATATAGTAAATAATTCTACAACAAACACAGCTAAAGCAATAAGGTGGCTATCAAAATGTAAATGCATAGACGAGACTATTCAAAGTAAGAAATATTATATTTTTCAAGACATAGATTCATTTATTGTTGATAGAGTGGTCACGAATATCACATCTGACTTAGACTTGTCAATGGGCCATGTTGGCACGGCCTAGGCATGGCCTGGTACGGTTTGACCGTGTCAGTCAATGGTATGGTACGAAAATTTTTTCGTGTTGTAAGTCATGCCTAGGTCGGACCCCCAACATAAAATAGGTACAACCCAACCCAGCATGAGACTACCAGGTGGGTCACAGACTCACAGGAGGGGGGAGCCAGGGAGGGTCGAAGGGGAACATCGGTCACTGGGTTGCGGGAGGGGGGGGGGACCCCATCGCTGGGTCATGCGATCGGTAGGGTGAATGGTCGCATGTGCGAGAGGGAGGGGGTTGAATGGGTCGTGTGGCCGACAGGGGGGAAGGGCCGCCGGGTTATGTGACCGGTGGGGTGAACGGTCGCGTGCGTCGGTGCATCGAGAGGGCTCAACGGGTCGTGTCGCTGGCGGGGGGATAGGCCGTCGGGTCACTGGACCGACCGTCGGGTTGTGCGACTGGCAGGATGTAGATTTAAGATTAATTGTTAGTACAATAGAAAAATAATTAAATCAAATGTTTGATTTATACACACAAAGATATGGATTAAGAATATAACATTCTCCTCCACCAATGTCCACAATACTAGAATCAAATGTTGGACCATCTTTAAATTCTTGGGCATTTTTACAAGATCCAAGATTTGTTGAAGATATTCCAACATCATCATCATATAATTATAATCCTATACTATCTAGACAATAATTAATTACTTTTAATGCAACGAATCACCGATCATTATTATTTACTCAACATTCTAATTTAAATACGTTTGATGTTTTAGATTGGTGGAGGCAACAATCACTGATTTTTCTAATATTACCAATAATGGCAAAAGATTTATTAACAATTCCAATATCTTTAGTAGCTTGTAAATAAATTTTCAACATGAGTGACAACATGCTTGATGACTGAAGATGCAAGCTTAAAGAAGATATAATAGAAACATTAATGTATGTAAAAGACTGGAAGCTTATTGCACTTCGTGAACAAGATTAAGTTAAAGATTTTACTGAGTAACTTACAAACTTAAATATTTCATAATTAAAATATTTTAATTTTTATTTTTCAATTTGTAATTTTTTTTAAAATGTAATTTAATTTTGTTGTAAAATTTGTTTAAATGTAATTGTAAAATTCTAATAATGTAAATATAAAATACGTAATTCATTAATAAATAAAAACTTAATTTAATTATATGCATTGTTGTCTGATTGTCTCATTTATTAAGTTGTTAAATACTTGAATGTTGAATTAAATTTAAATATTGATGGTTGAACGGTCGTATGCATGGGCAGGCGGACTGAGGAACTGTGCCTGGGCCGACAGTCAGGTCATTAGGTCGGTTGCTAGGTCATTGGGCTGACAACCGGCTCGTAGTGCCAGGTCCCACCGTCCCGCCCAAGGGAGAAGGTCGGAAGGGCGGAAGGCCGTGCAGGCAAAGACTACAGGGTGAACGGTCACGTAGGCAAGAGAGGGGTGAACCATGAACGGGTCATGCGGCCGACGGGGGAGACGGGCCACTGGGTCTTGAATCGGTTATCAGGTCACAACGTCAGGTCCTAGGAAGAATCGCGTGAATGGAGTTGAATTTACATAGTATTAAAGTGATAAAACTTTATACGTTAGAATTTATATTGTAATAATAATGTTAAAAGTAATTTTAAAAGTCAGCTGAAGTCAACCTCAAATACAACCTTGGTGATCATGTTCATGGAAGAATAGGGAGCGATTGGGGTGGAGAGATGGTAACTATTTTGTTGCTTCCATCGTGTATATTAGAGGTGAAGGGAGATAGAGAAGATCAATTCTACAAGGTGCATTTAGAGAGAGTTCTAGTATTGCATAAAATCAGAGTTAAAGTTAGTTTCGTAAATGAAGTTGAAAATATATAGTAATTAAGGTAATAAAAGTTTAAATATTAAAATTTATATAATAATAATGATATTAAAAATAAATTAAAATCAACTATATACAAGACGTATATATCAAAAAGTCTCACTTCGGTTAGCTTTGTTGAAGTTATAACTTAAGCTCGTTGGAATCTTCGTCACTATCATCATTGGGTTCATTTGTGTGGGTGTTTAAGTGAGGTGAGTTGAGTTGAGTTTTACAAGTTACGATAAAATATATGATTTATGATAAAAATTTAATGATGAAATTTTTAAAAAATAATAAATAACAAACAGAAGTTCTGTCCAAGTTAAAGGAAATTCTGTCTGTCACATGCATCCACTAGAGGAAGTTCTGCCTGATCTAAATCAGTCCATTCCAATATCCACTGAAGGAAGTTTTACTCGATTTAAAGGAAATTTTGTCTGTAGCGTATATCCACTAGAGAAAGCTTCATATAAGCTAGAGGAAAATTTTACTTATATTTTAAATAATTTTGAAAGATAAGTTTAAATATTCAAAATTAAATATGTAATTATTCAACTGAGAAGGTGGAGAGCGATTTTCGTGGTATTAAATAAGTAAAATAAATCTTTCATTTAATTTTCATGATTTTTTACCTTACAAAGAGTAATTGGGACAAAAACCTTTCATAGTAAACAGTCGACTGTAATGGAAAAGTGACAAAGGTAAACAAAGGTGAAAGTAGATGAGTGACCAAAGCAAAGGAGGAGGGTAAAGGTGGACAAACGACGTAGGCAAAGGTAGACAAGTAGCTTTGGCGATCATGACCCTAATTTTTCCAAGTTAGGTGAAAATTTCCAAAAGAGGAATAGGACAAATAGGGAAAATAATCTTTTCATATCATCAAAAAAATTTCAAAATTTGCAATCCGCACATATGACTGAAAATCAAGAAAAAAATTCTAGTGTATGCACAAACCCCCTTTAAAGAGCTCTTTTTATATGTTAGAATATGAGAAATGAAAATTTAAAAAATAGAAAAAGAGAAGGAAAAAGAAAATGATGAAATGAAAAAAATTGTAAGATATGCATGTTAATAAAAAACAATAAATAATTTTTCATCACAACAGTTAATTTTCCATTACACTTTAAAAAAAAAAAATTCACACAAAAAATAGAAAATTTATAAAAGTGAAATGCACATAGGAGTAGTTTTATCATGTGAAACAAACCAAACTCTTAAATTTAGATTCTTGTTTACTAGAGTTGATTTCTCAAGACACAGTTGTAGCATATTTGCACTTTACAACTGCGTCGCAAGAGAGTTAAAACAAATACAACTTTTATGGAAAGGAATTTCAAAAGGAAATTTGGAATTCTTCAATGTCCGAACCAAAAAAAGAGAAGGATAAGACTTCTTCAATGAAGACTTTGTTTGAAAACAACCCTTCAAATATTAATTTTAACTTTACATAAACTTTTACGTGTTATTATCATCATACAAACTTTAATATATAAACTTTTACTATACAAATTAAAATACAACTCTAACTTCGTTTAATTTATAAACTCCCAACTCAAATTCCATCCAATTCCCAAACCTAACTGATAGTTACAGAAAGCTTCCATTAAAGATGATGATTCACTGAACTTGCTTGATATCCAAGGCTTGCATTAATTCAAGAAGGAAAGGAAACCACAACTTCAGGGATAAATTATGGTAAGCTCTACGAAGTCTGCTATGATGATAAAAGAAGATAACACCACAAACCTTCTACCCCTCTTTGTATGATGAAGGTCATTAGTTCGGAAAAAGAACACTATCATTGTCTTGTTCAATCTGGAACTCAATCAACAAGATCACACACTTAATTACAGTACATCAACTCACTCTTTGGTAATAACAGTAATTTTCATGTTCTCTATTTATTGAATTAAGTTGACCTCATGGAGTTCAAATTGTGGGAGAATAGCAAGAGTGGTGAAAGGCACCAATCAAGGCCTGGGAAATTCCAAGTGAACTTCATGACCATCCTGTAGAGATGTGATGCCTCAAGGGAGCAAGCCCATCCTTCAATTCTCAATAATTCAACACATTGGTGGAAGTTGTAAATGATGGGCTGTATGGGGCTTCTGTGCTTCTACCATATCCTGTGTCGGTGGTTTGGCTAGACAAATCATCAAACAGTAAGTCTGCCAAGTAGGAAGGCTTGGAAGGGATATCAGTAACCTCTACGTCTCCGATGAGCATTGCAACCACCCTCGACATGGATGGTCGCATCGTGGGGTTCACCTGTGTGCATAAAAAAGCTATGGTGATCATCCGACTGGCTTCTTCCCTGTTGAAGAATGGTAATGTTGGATCCAACATTTCCAAATCACAATTCTTCTCGTGTAATCTCCAAGCCTATCAATTTCAAATATGAAATCAATCTACAGAACATTTTCTAGATCATTATTGTAGCACAATGTAACAATTACACTAGACTCTACTAGTGCAAGCAAACAACAAACATTTAACATTAGCATTCTTGGCAACAAAATTAACATGTAAGGCAAAGTATAGGGGTAATGTGGTGTAAAGTGAGGATACATACCCATTCAATAAGGTAAATCTTCTCTGCATCTGTGTTTGGCCTTCCACATAGAATCTCGAGAACAACAACCCCAAAACTGAATACATCAACCTTTTCTGTTAGATGCCCCCTCAAGGCATATTCTGGTGCAAGATAGCCACTGCAAGTAAATAGAAGATTTGCTTTCTTGTTATCTGAATGCTAAGACATCCACTTTCACAAATGGAATTTAGATTTTTAACAATTGAGTACTAGTTCTTACGTTGTGCCAGCAACCCTGGTGCTAATATGTGTCAACTTGTCATCATAGAGCCTTGCCAAACCAAAATCTGATATTTTTGCATTGAAATCATTATCAAGAAGAATGTTGCTGGACTTAATGTCTCTGTGAACAATCCGAAAATTTGATTCTTCATGAAGATATGTAATTCCTTTTGCGATGTCCAAGCATATTGCAAATCGTGTCGGCCAGTCAAGCTGTAATTTACCTTTTCCTGTAGTATTTGTCAAAAAATTTAGGGGATAAATTATACTTTCCATCATTGATTTGAGATGTATGTTCAAAAACCAAGTGTAGATTTTGAATAATAGGTGTAGCAAAGTGGTCATTAGTGGTTGTGATGAACTTCTATCATCCTAAAATAGCTAGAAATTGGAGTATGTATGCCTTTCGTTGCATACCAAAAAGAACTCTATCAAGACTCCCATTTTCCAGGCATTCATAGACTAGAAGCCTCTTGTTCTCTTCAAAGCAACAGCCAAGCAATTTTACAAGATTTCGATGTTTCACTGCTGATATAGTAGCAACCTCAGTGACAAACTGTTGTTTTCCTTGATGTGAAGACATTGAGAGTTGCTTCACAGCCATTGTGGTTCCATCATTAAGTATACCCTGATAAACAAAATTGACATGTCCTCACATGAGCATAGATTTTTTTTGATCATGATTCGAACAGGTTATGTAGTTAGGACTCCATGGAAAAGTACAAAAATGGAAACCATGAATATGAAATATCGACTTAATTTACAAAATTTCAATTTGGCAGATTTCCATGAAACTTAAAAACATAGAAAAAGATTCTCATAGACACAAGTGCGTAATTAATTTAAAATGAAATTAAGGTTTTTATGTAGGAATCAATGAATTCATCCATATACACGAAATTGGAACAAAGAGAGATGTTTCATGCAAAACTAATAAAGATGTTGTCCATAGTTGCACTACATTAGGTATGAAATTTAGTTAACAAGCCTGCATATTTCAAATGACAGAAATTCAGCAAATTAAAATGTTTAAGAAATCCAAAATTCAGGATAATTCATGTTAGTTGTTATTTTGTGCCCACATTCAGGTCTAGGTCTCCACTCCTAGTGGATTAGATGTTTTATTGACTGTTAATTACAATTGTCGGCAAGAAACAATTAAGGTTAACAATACTTTGAAGTTTAATTGTAGAATTAGAGGTTCATGACTAATTGGTAACATCAATATATGCACATAAACATCCACTTTCTAGAAAATAGCAACTAAATAGACTAGAAGTCTTACACTATAAGTGAAGTAATGATCTTTTGATGCAATATGCTCGAAAAACTAGTCCATAAAATTTAGTTGAGAATTGTGACAACTATTTCATCATTGGAATTTTTAAGGGTTACCTTTTATTATGTGAATTCTTCTTTGAATTGAAATTAGCATGTCAGCAATCATACGTAGCAAATCAGTAAGAAACGAGGTGCAAGATTCAAATATGTAATTTCTTGGTTCTAAGAGTAATTCATCACATTTTTGTTATAAGGATCACCTTAAAAACAGTTCCAAATCCTCCCATACCAAGTTTATTTGCTTCATTAAAGTCATCTGTAGCACTTTTCAATTCAGCATAACTGAAACAATTTGGAACTGCAGCCAATCCATGTAATTCTGCATTTTCAAAAGAATCATATCAAGCAGAAGCTAACACTTCACATTAAACATCTTTGTGTACATGTCAAACTATGTCAACTAAAAATATTTTATTTAGCATCATCAAGAATTACCTTCATCCTCATCCATGTTCAGTTGCATCTTTCGTCTCCATATACAAACTCCCAAAATACACAGTGAGAAAAAAGATACAATACCAACTGTAATTCCAACAATTAAACCCGTTTTCTTCCGTTTTGAAGTGTTGTTTGGTGGCTGGTTACTAACAGATGGTTTGAAATCTGAAAAAAGAACACAGTCCTTATATCTTGACTAAAGCCTAAACCAATCATTATTATGAAAGAATGCATAACCCAATAAAAATGAAAACAAGTTCCAACCACCACCAACTCAATGTACCTGGGGTAACGCTAATAGCTGATATCAACGGTCCATAGTGACCTAATGTGGGAAGAGTAATAGTACCCTTTCCAGCCCAAAAGAGGTGGATTTCAAGAAAATTATTGCTGACATTAGCTTTGTAGTGCCTCTTGATTGCTCTGAAGGGAACTCCACCAGCTTCCTTTTTAATATCAAAGTCTTTAACCATGAGATTCCCCTAGATCATTATAGCAAGAAAAGTCATAATTTGCATTAAAAATTCACTCTTGTTGGTTGAAAATTCAAATGCATGACTTGCAAGTTTGTTAAATTTCGAGAAGATTTGTCATAACTTTTTGTCTCTTGTAATTTTAGCACTATTTTTTATATATGTGAAAAAGAAACTTTCAATGACTTAATTCTGAAATAATTAGATTATTTCAAAGAAAATCCATTAATTCAATTTTCTCATTCAAAGCATGTATGTGTTAAGGAGAGGAATAGGCATTGGTATTGAAGAGATCATATTTGGTTTTTCACATGGCAATAAACTCAAAACATAACTAGAAATAAGAAAAATACAACAGACTAATAAACCTCCAATTTAATAAAGACAGTAGTAGCAGAAAACCTTCAAACGTGTAAAGGTAGTAGAACAACCATTGGACAATAAAATCCAAGGCAGAACAATAAATCTCTAATCATAGGAAGATAGTAAAATAAGTAGATATAAACTACCCTAGAAACATTTCTTGATTTTTTTTAACTTCCACCATTTTTCTCTTTTAACATAACTTTTTTTTAATCTTTCTTTCTTTGCTTCATCCTCTTTTCTCTCTCCCTCTCTTTTTTTAGCTCCTGAACATGCTCACTTCTTTTACCCCTTTCTTTTTCCTTTTTTTTCTTTTTTTTTTCTATTTTACTTCACCTCTTCTTCTCCTCCATTCGTTTGTCTTCACCTTTGCAATCTTAATGGGTGAAGGAAGCAACAATGGTGAATGGAGACAATGGAGCTTCCAAAGACAACCAGAGAAGCAATTGGAGAGAGATCAATGGTCATTGTCAATGTGAAACGAGCCCACAAGAGTAGTAAGGGGTGGAAGACAAGTTGTGTGTGCTACAGAAAGGAGGTTTTGTATGGTGGAGGAGATTGTAGGTGGTGGAGAGAGAAACAGAGCATGATGGTCATTACTGACGGTGATCCACATGAAAAGAAGGCATCAAGATAGGGGAGCTTTTCCAATAAGATCGCACACAAATAGTGGGGGTGGTTTGGGTGTCAGGTGCGACCTTCGAGTGTGACTTTGTTATGAAAGAAGATGATGACTCATCAACATAGCACAAATAGAGAGGAGACAAGCATTGAGTAGATAATTCCAATCTTGAAGGACACCAAACAGCAAAGAAATCAACTCAAGCAGAGTCAGCACAACATAATCGATCAATGACAACAACCTCATGCTAATGGGATAGAACACACATGAGCCTCATGATGGGGTGGTGATAGTAATAAAATGACACAAGAAAGAGTCATAGAAGCTTTAGCCGAGCCAATAGAGACAAATGGTAGAGGGAGTTAACGTGGTGGTTGGGAGGAGGGTTTGATTGGGATTTCTTCCTCCCTACCTAGGTTTCTTATCCTTAATGGACTTTCAAAGCCTAAAGCTCTAATACTACGTGAGGATTGATATTTCATTAATTAAAAATTAACCTCTATTTATAAAGGTTACATAAAAAGAACAAAAAATACATAAACAACGTAGAACTAAACCCACACACACTCATTAATACAACATTTTCTCTCACATCCCCATATTCTATGCCTAACATCATCATTAAGAAGAATATCAAGTTTACAAGTTGTTTATGTTGAAACACAAGAAATAAAGTGGTGAGGAATTGTTGCATTAGCAAAGATAAGGCTATATAAGAGAGATAAACATTACTCTATCAATGTGAGATTAAACCCACACACAATAATACATTATTTTCTTTAGATCTCTCCCTTAAGCTAGAGAATCTAGTTTACAACAGACTCATCCAAAACATTTTATAACAAACTAAACAATAAGATATATAACAAACAGAAACTATCTAAAATAAATGCTATAATAAAAGTAATAGCATTGATAAGTAGCAATGTTGTGCAAGCATCAAAAATAGTCAGACTCTAGTTGACTACACTTTAACAAGTATATGTATTGATCCATTGCAAACATCACTATACTCAATCAACATATGAATGTCTACACATGCAAAAAGGCTTAAACACACTTTTATAAACACAAATATAACTACAATCAACTATCCAATAAAGGTGGCAGAACAGCACTATCTAACATTAAAGCTAATCTTGTGGAAGACAAACAACTTTGATAAAACAATATTTCTACAATGTCAAGACTCAAACAAACTAATTGTTTAAGGTTAATGTAGTATTAAACATTTTTTTTTGTCTTGTTTTTCTTTTATTAATCTGTTTTTCCTTTTCTCTGACTTACCTTTTTTTAATATAATTTTTACATAATAATTTTTTTCTCTCCCCCTCTCTTTTTTTCTCCCTTTTTTATTTCTCTTCTTTTTTTTCTCATTCTTCCTTTGTTTTCTTTCTTTCTCCTTTGCAATTCCTTTTTTGTAACTCATTTGTCTCCCTTGCTACAACCCTAATGGGTGTAGCTGGAGATGAACACCCCTCCATTAAACATCATGACAAGCATCAATAGGTACTTAACTGTTAAGTTTACCCCAAAGGGAGTTGACACAACACACCCCACAATGAATTACTAGTGTGACTCTAGCAACGATGAAGATAGCTTCTTCGAGAGGAAAAGGGCCTTGAGCTTGAGGAGTTGGTCCTTTAAGTATTGGTAAAAGGTGACTGAGAGGAAGATGGTGAGCAATGAGAGTACTCAATGGGAGAGAAGCCAAAGACCTTGAAAACACCAACAAAGAGAGCAGGAAAATGGTCTTGGAAGGATCACATGGGAGGGCCTAAAGAACCTTGATGTTGTAACTACTTGTTTTTGGGGTGGCAAATAGTTGGATAGGGAAAAGACGAGAGTGGAGCCATCAGCATGAAAGACACTTAAAGAACCTAGTGACAATGGTGGATGGAGTAGGGCAAATTAGGAGAAAGGCTATAGTGGTGGGTTGATAGTAATGACCTTCATTGATGGTGGTTGGGAAGAGGTAGAAACAAACTAGCAATGTTGGTGGTGGTGGTTTGAATAGGGGCCAACGGCAATGGTAGTTAAGGTTTCCCTCCTCCTACCTAAATCTTTTACAATTTTTGAACTCTTAAAACCTAAACTCTAATATTATATTGAAACATAAGAAATAAGTGAAAGGGGAATCGATGCATTAGCAAAGATATGGGTCTCCCTATATATAGAGGTTGGTTTTGTAAGAGACGAATATAAACTCTACCAATAGACTAAACCTAGATACATTTAAAACCCTAATACATTATTTTTAAAAAAAATTAATATTGTGAGATAATTCCATTTCTTTATGGTTATTTTAACTACCCTCTATTATGAAATGAATGTATTGTCCTTCTCATGTTATTGTATATAAATATTTATATATATTATAAAATATATTTATTATATTATATAAATATGATATATAGTATTATTTGTTATATTTTATATTATCTGCAATATGCATTATATTATCATATCATATAAATAATATTATAATTATAGTATTATAATAATAATTATATACATTACATTTTTAAATATATAACTATATGAATAATATAATATGTTATATCAAAAATATTTTGTAATAAGTAGTAATATATATTATAACCATAACATTATAACAAAATAATTTACTAAGTAATGTGTAATATCCCAAGCCATTACTACATAATTATATTAATTATATGTGAAAGTAGAGTTTGTGTTAGGTTAATTTCTAATTGTAAAAACTCGTTAATTCTTCACAAAACCAATTCCTTAAGAAAACTCATTGGGGCATGACCCTGTAAGCAACAAATTACACAAGATCTCTGGCAATGAAAAGAAAACAAAATGGAAGCATTGCAGACTGTGTAACATTCTCAAGCTACGAGCTCTACATTGATGAAAATAAATAATGGTTCACAATTTAATGGATGACTGTGGCTAAAGAAGTTGGTTCAAAGCATCAAAATAAGGCTACTAACTTAGAATATAGGAATATTGACAGGTAAGAGTATGAAATTAGTAGATATAAAGATAAGAGGAAAATTTAATATATTATGCTTGCAAGAAATTAAATGAGAGGAAGAAAAATCTGGGTTAATTTAGGATGATGATTCAAGTAACATGTTAAAAGAGGAGAAAAGAAAATTGATATTATCATCATTGAGCAAACTATCCGGCACAGCATGACAGTTCTCACTCTCGTGCATCTATGACATCCTAACCGTCGCATGCCCGCCTATGTTTTTTTTAAAAAAGATTGTCTACAATGTGCACGTCAACAAGAGCATGAAATGAAGGAACAGGAAAAGAAATTCTACTCTTTTGCCACTGCCACAAGGGGATGAGACTCACACTCCAAAGTTTTGTGGAATTCCTGTTAGGAAACTTGTGATTGTGAAAGGTGAAGAAGTTATTCAATTCAATGATGATGAAGTGAAAAAATGGTGAATGCTTTTTAATCGATGTTGGTTGGAAAATTTAATCCATTTAATAAGCTTTTTCTAAAACAATTCCTCTAGCCACATGCATACCTGAACATAAATGTCAAATAGCCGTCTCCCAGGGCTCTTCTTTGAGCTATTATCATCAGTGAAAGAAATTTCCGCAAATTGGAGTTCTACAGTGTATGCTCCATTCTCCATCCCTAGACCATAATATCTTAGTGACGATGGTGATAACCTTACAGTCTGAAATAGATCTGGATCTGAAGTATTTGTGATCTTGGATGAAATGCTCTCTTTGTATTCAGGATTTTGAGATTCAAGAAATCTTCCAGTGCTACTAACGGCCCACCTTTTAGTGTCCATCACAAAGTATGATGCAGTAGTGACATTGTGATTGTCAGCCTCATAGTTTGTGCTATCAGATGATTTAATTGCAGGACCACCACAGTTTATGGCAAAGGAATAATCTGCAAAGTAGTAGTAGTCTAACGTTTGTGAATGAAACAAATAATGGTAGAAGTTCTCCATGTTCCAATGACTTGGCAATATTCTTGAAAAAACAATGAAAAGATACTTACATCTTGGATGATTACGATAGCATGGGAAATTTCGTTGCAAACACTCCAAACCCTTTGGCATAACACTAAAAATACAAGAATAACATACGTTACGTACATATTTATTGCATCAAAGTTTTAAAATCTCATTTACATAAAGGCAGAAGGGGCATAGCTAACTTGTTAGAATCATCAATATCAAATTTGTTGGCAACCAAGTTCCTGTATGGAAGAACAAGTTTTGCTTTCAATAAGCAATTATAAAAGAACAATGACATGTAAAACAGCATTATCACCTAAAGTGTACATGTTCTAGTTATAACATAAAATTGACATTTGAAAATTTATTGTGGTGCTTATAACATGTGATGAATTTCAATCTTGTTCAGTTTAGCTGTAATGCAAGAACATCAATATGAAGCATGTGATTTCATTTAATCAATGAAGAAAGCTACATGATCAAAGTTTCATTGGTGTCAATAATACAGCATTGAGCACTCTATTTATTTTATGAAGTAATCTTTTATAAAATGTACGGTTAAATAATCAACTAGCAGGATTAGCATTGCAAAAATTTCAGGGATCCATTTTACTTTGGAATAAAGTTTCTGATTATTTCTTATAGAAGATGTTAGCATTACCAACAAGATAAAAAAGCATCTAGTAAATACATTACAATTGAAGTTTCTTTTCACTAGCCCATGGAGGAATACTTCCAGATAGCTCATTGTAAGATAAATCACTGCAAACAATAGAAAAAATCACGTTTTTATTAAACACTAAGTAAAAATCTACAGATACAAAATGAGATGACATGTCATACATATTTAAAAGATTTCCAGCCTTCTTCATTGGCACGTTACCAGATATGCTATTATTTCCTAAAAATCTATAGCACAAGATGAAATTATTAGTGCAAAGAGACCTTTCAATCAGTAACTTAGAAGTTAAAATACTCCTGTTGAATCTACTCACAAGTATTCAAGTGACTCCATATTAAAAAGAGCAGGTGGAAGTGTCCCTGTAAGATTATTGAAACTCAGATCCCTGAAATGATCAAAAGATCAAGACAATGTGAAACTTAGATTTGTAGTTTGATGTAAGGAAAAATAAAATGAAAGAAACAACACTCACAAATGTGTCATATTTTGAAACTTCCCAATGTCAGTTGGAATGGTATCAGAAATCTTAGCATTTCTCAAGATCCTGTTAAGACATTAATAACATTCCAACAATTTGTAAAATCCACAAAAACCACATTGACATTGTGAGAACATAAGAAAAAGGTGAAAGATTAATGATTTCATTAGCTACCATAAGACATCTATATATAGAGATTACATAGAAAAGACAAATCCAATTTAAGCATTGTGAGACTAAATAATAACTTAAACATAGTACAAAGCAAATAAATACATAGAGGAACATAAAGAAAATGGCTGTTACATTAGTAGCAGTAAAGTGCAGTAGCAGTTGTAGCAACAGGAATAATCTAAGTATACGAAGAATCATATCTTAGACAGCAGTAGATTAATCATCCAATAATACAATCCAAGGCATTAATAGTTGTTATAACAGAAATAATAGTAAAGATATAATCTGATATAAGTTTAGAAAAATCTATATCTAAAATAATAGTGAAGATGAATCAGTAGATGATACAATATCCTCAAGAGTAAAGATAGGTTGATAGATATGTTTTACCCTTGGGATTTTTCTTCTTATGTTTTTTTACTTCTACCATTTCTTGAACATAGTTTTCGTTTTTTCTTTTTCTCTCCTTCCTCTTTCATTCTCCCTTGCCTCTTTTTAGGTGCCTTTTTTAATGTGATTTTTTCTTTTCCTTTCACTTTTTTTCTTTCTTGTTTTCTCTCCCTTCATTATTCTCTCTCTGTCTCCCATTTTTTCCTTTTCTGTTTCTTCCCTCCCCATTTTACCCTTTGCCATTTGCATGAAGATGAAACTAAGGGGGGAAGGGGGTGGCAATGAGTCAGATGTGGAGGTAGTACCAAGGAGGTCACCCCCCATTTATGAGACAATGATCTTGCAAGAGATCCAGTGTGGTTGGAATAATATAGTTGCAGTGTGAGGCGAGGCAGGAGTGGGATGGAAAACATTCTTGTGGTCCTGGAAATTGCAACAGATAAAAGAAGGGATAGTGCTACAATGGAAAGGCTAGACAATAGCAAGAAACTCAAGGTAAGAGGGTTGTGAAACCTCTATTGACAATTGTGGCAAGGAGGGAGGGTTTCAGGACCCCTATCAATGGTGACGAAAGGTAGGGTTGGGTGGGAAGGAAGGTGGGAGAGGTAGCAACAGGTGGTTGCTCTAGGGATCAAACAGACACTTGATTCACAACTACCATCATCGGGAGGCTTGTAAGCTCAAGTGGAGAGGGAAAATAGCTGTAAGGGTTTTTTTCCCATCCATTTCAAGGGGTTGAGGGTGAGAAATCAACAAAGATTTTTCATTTATACCAGGAAAATGTTGGATTTCAATTCTGACATTTTCCGTATGCACAAACTTCTGTCAAATCTCTTCAAATTTTCTGAAAATTTTCTTTCTATCAAAAATCTAACTCTAGGTCTTAACAAATTTGCTTATTGTTTTCATAAATGTGTCTTTGTAAGCTACTATCACATTTAAAGAGAGTATCATTGATATCATCCTCCAACAAGATGATGATGTAAATTTAAAATTTGTTCCATACCACTATGTTTCAATTGATGTAAACAACTTTAAACCTACCAAATTTAGATCCTACTACCTCAAACTTTGACATATCTATTGTCTACTATAAAGGTAAAAGAACTATTACTGCTCATCCTATTTCTGATTATGTTTCTAACAATTTCCTTAACTCTGCTTTTCACCAATTTGCCATTTTCTTATCATAAAAGTCTATTCCATGGAATTACGAACAAGTACTAACCCTTCTACAATGAAAGGTTGCTAGCAATGATGGCATCTAGACATTAAAAGTTAAAGGCATGTGACAATTGGTGACTTGTTCTGAAGATGCTTTAGTTGTCCACTATAGATGTATGTTCACTATCAAACTTAAAGTTGATAGCTCTGTGGAGTGGTACAAAGCTCATCTTGTAGTTTGTGGGTTTACATAGACTTGATTGAATTATACAAAGACTTTTTTCCAATCTCTCGTCTCAATTACCTTCATGTTACTTTTGTTGCAGTAAATAACTCTCATTGCCAATTGGTTGTCTACAAAGTCTTTTATGATGATCTTAAGGAGCAAATTTTCATGAAGTAACGGTTAAGATATGTTGCTTATGGGAAAAACATTGTTTCCTTGCTTAAAAAGGCTATCTATGAACTTCAACAAAATTTGCAGAAATGGTTCGATAAATTCAACTTAGTTATGGTACAATAAGGTTTCAAACAATGTATAGTGGATCACTCAATTTTAATTAAAAAGAGTTCTATAGAATATGTTATATTAGTTATAACCCTAGAACTGCAACAAAGGAAGAGAAAGGGAGACTCCCTTCAATCCTTTTGAGCTCCACTACAATTGGGAAAATAGATAAGAAAAATAGTTGTCATCTAGTGTAATTTTAAAGGAAAACTAGGAAAAACTTATATGCAAGTGCAAGTACAAGTAAATGACTACCAAAAATATTAGGTTGTGATCTGCTAAACAATAAGTCTGGGTAA
The DNA here is from genome assembly GCA_024699675.1 of Amphibolis antarctica. Lineage (NCBI taxonomy): Eukaryota > Viridiplantae > Streptophyta > Magnoliopsida > Alismatales > Cymodoceaceae > Amphibolis > Amphibolis antarctica. The sequence goes on from JAMKPZ010001061.1 coordinate 27,767, forward strand.
GTCCTTCAAGTATGTATACAGAAAGTGTTAAGCACCTCATGTACCAGAATTACTAGGCCTTTCAAGTTATCCCAATTAAGTGAGTAAGTCCTAGGTGTCTAAGAGTGTAATTACAAAATAGATGCAAAATGTGTGGACTTAGCGTAAAAGTAGAATAGATAAGAAACATAAGATGAAATAAACGAGAAAGAAATGAAGAGAAGAGAAGAAGAGGAGCTAGGGAGTCTAGAAGAGATGGAATAGTCATGAGCTTTATTGCCCTTTTATGTGTAAGTGTGATGGAAGATGTTCTAGTGTAAGTGTGATGGAAAATGTTCCAAGTGTTCAAGTGTTAACCATGGCCAGATTGAAAGCAAATTCACAAGGAAGAATCATGCATTCACAAAAATAACAACAGAAAACTGTATGCACAAATCAGCTTCAAAAATCCATAACTTTAGATTCATATGCCAAAGCACAACAAATAAGCATGAAATGGATACTACCACAGAAAAAAAAATGAAAAAAGAAATTTGACAAGCAGATTCATCAAGATCAAGTATACACAACAATCAAGTTGGAAAATAATGGATTCACATTGACTTCAAAAATTTGCATCTTTAAATGTGCTAATCAAAAAATAACAAATTAAGATGCTGATTTAAAATTCAGTAAACATGCTAGCAAGAAAAAATGATAAAACTGGAATTCAATGGCAATATGTCAAATTATTGTAAGAGAAACTAAGAGCATCAAGTAACATTAGACAATCCAATCCTACAGTGTTTGAGATCTTATAAATCTCCATCTAGAAATCAAATCACAGCGATCTTTGAACCCTTAGAAAGCTCAGCTCATGCTTTAAACAAGGTTTAAATAACTAGAACAATCAAATGGTCAGATTGAAAGTTATAAGGTACAACATGACAGTGTTTAGACAAACAGTAAAACAATAAAACATTATTTGAAATTGGCCTACCACCAACTAGTTGGCCAGCTAGCAGTGTTAGAGGTGTCAACTGCACAGCACAGATTAGTGGGTCATGCTTGGGCCAGCTTTCAAGGTATTCCTATCTAGAAAGAGCATTTTATACCCTATCATCATCTCTGAGTTTGTAATCTATTTGTGTAATTAAAACCCAACAATTTCACAAGCCAATGCTCTTGCAATACCATTCTGATTAACTAGTCTTCAAAGCATTTTAGGCTAAGGTAATCCATCCTGATGATGAACTGTCGCCCCAGCAATAGTGGTTACCATTTGCTAACCTTTGTCATTATAGCTAACATCTCCTCATAAATGGATAGGTGCACATGTTTCTATTTATAAGCCTTGCTCATATATGCTATCAAGTGACCCTCCTACATCAATAACCCCTCCCATGCCAACATTGGAAGGGCCAAGAGTGGCACTTTAGTAAGTGCTTCCTTTATTAATTGAAATGTAGCTTACATTTCTCATCCCAGTGGAATTTTTCCTTCTGCAAAGAATCATTCAAGGGATGAACTATTTTCCATAATCATGAACAAATTGGCAATAATAACTGGATAAACTTAAAAAGCTACATAAAGACCAATATAAATGTAAGCAACATTATATAATAATATGTCATCAAAAAAGACCAATATAAATCATCTAACATACAACATAAATAAGTCGTTCATGGTAACCTAAAAGGTGGTTGGTATGTTACATGATCCAAATGGCATGACAACAATTTCGTAATGTCCACTATGCAATTTAAAAGCTATTTTAGAAATGTTTTCTCCACCATTTGGATTTAATGATAGCCAAATCTCAGATCTATCTTTGAAAACCATTTGACCTTCCCCCACTCATCTAAAAATTCATCTATAAAAGGTATAAGATACTTGTCCTTATTTGTATTTATATTAATTCACTATAATTCTCCAACTATCATCCTTCTTCTTAACCAATAGTACCAACAATCCAAATTCACTAATACTAGGCCGTATCTAATAATTTGATAAATAATTTCCTACTTGCTTTTCAATTTTCCGTTGTTGAAAATAAGTGTGCCAATAAGGTTTCACTACCACTATCTTGTTAATGTTTTTTAACGTAATTCTGTGATCCCAAGTCCACACTATTGGCAACATCATCAATTTTGAAAAGATTTGCCCAAATTTCTACAATAATACTACCATTTCTAGATGCTCTCGCACAAGCTACTTGGGAAAGTTATCTTTTATTTTCTCGCCCAAGATCAAACCTATGTATGACATATGTTTAGTCTCCCACACTATCTCCTTCACATTGGACACCTGTAATTCCCTAGACTATTGTACCTACCACTGCATTAATTGGCCCTCGTACTAAACTTACAAGTCATGTCTTTAAAGTTCAAGATGACATCCATTCCAGGCCTCAGCCAATGCACCCCAATGATAACATTACTATTTCTCAATGGTACAATGTACCAATCCAGAGTTAAAGTTGTCCCTTCCACCTTAATTTTAGTGTTAGGACAATATCCATCATACTTTACAAATTCGCTAGATGCTAACATCACTTTACACCCTTTTTCTTGCATTAACTAGAAAATGTAACTTTTTACAATGTTCTAGCTAATAAAATTATGGGTGCTGCCGAAATCAACAAGCATGGCAAGTTTCCTCCCTACATATTTTCCTTACAGTCCTATTGTATCTATATGTATGTCCCTAATTAAAGCATGTAGTGAGATTGGTAACGGATCATCTTCTCCTTTCTCCACTATCACTTGTTCCTTGTTTTCCTTTCCCTCATCTAACTCTGTGCCATGTAATAAGAACAATTTCTTTGCTTTGTAAAAGTGTCTCCTGTGAAATTTCTCATCACATTGGAAACATTGCCCCATCTCCCACCATCTCTACTCTTTGTAAGACAATCAAATGGTTGGTGGAATTCAAAAAGGATTATAAGTAAAATTTTATATTAAATCAACAAAATTAAAGGAATAAGCCAATAAATGTTTGTGACGAGACATCTACATTAGTTGCATATGGAGATGAAATTTTATTAAAAGGTAGTGATTTGGATGACATCAAAGAGATAAAAAGTACTTACAGTAGTATTTTATCATTAAAGAAATGAAAAAATTGAGATATTTCTTAAATGTTGAGTTTGCATATAAAAGCGATCAAATAGCTTTTCACAAATGAAATATGTCATAAATTTATTAAAGTAAACCGAGTTATTAAGATAAAAGCCTAAGCACACTACCATTAAATAGAATCCTCTATTTTGAGATGCATCCTCTAAGCTCTTTGATGATGTCAGAAGATACTACAAATTGATTGGGAAATTAGTTTCTTACAATAACTTATCTTGATATTTCTAATGTAATTGGGCCCTTAAATGAATTTATGTATGAACCTAGAATGACTCATTGGCATGGTGCTATATGAGTTCTTGTCTATGTTAAAGGTAATACAGACAGAGGGTTGATCTATTCTAGACAAGGAAACTTACATATTGAAGCTTACTGAGATTCAAGCAATGCAAGTGACAAAGGTAATAGAAAATTCAAATTTGGCTATTTTACTTAAGTGAGAACATTATAACATGGTAAAGAAATAAGCAAAATGTTATCCCAACGTCAAATGTTAAAGACAAATACCAATCAAAGGCACATACAACCAATTAGATGATATGGCTTATGTCAATTTTGACTGAGTTAGCGGTGAAGGTTGAACTACCTATGAATATGTATTGTAATAACCAAGCCATCATCTTCATTACCAACAATCCAACCTTTCATGACTGTACCAAGCACATTAAGGTAGATTACTACTACATCTATGAATTAGTTCTTACAAAAACAATCAACACTCATTACACTAGGTCATCATAGTAAGTTGTAGACATTTTTACAAAGGGGTTGAATGTTAGTGTCTTTTAAAATTTATCATGACAAATGAAAGGAAGTGTTAAGTCGCATATGTACTTGGGTATTCGAGAATTTGAAGTTTGTAAGAGTGTATGTCTTTCATATAAAATCTATTGTTATATCTTTCATACAACAGATTTTTTCTCTTTTCTACCTTCACAATTTCATTAACAAACATAAAAATTTTATATATAGAGACTATATAGAAAAGACAAATACAACTTATACAATGTAAAACTAAACATACAATACACATAACTCTAATAAACTATTTACCTTAATAGATATTTTACAAAATAGAAAAATAGAGAGTGAATATTTTATAATCTTACAAGGTGGACAAGGACTTCAAATTTCCAATAAATGCCAAAGATGAGGCTCCATTCAGAAGGTCACCAAGACGCCTGAATCAATGCAAGTGAAAAATGGAGCAGCTTACTTCAAAGAAAACATGAGAAATATTTATTGCTTGGTAAGAATTTACTTGTTTTGCTTTATGCCATGACAGCCACCACAAATAGTTATTCACCATATAATTCCAGGAACCGTTGCAATTTAAAAGCAAGCATACTCACAGATTCACTAGATGTCGAAGATTACCAAAACTTGAGGGAATAGGACCTTCAAAGGAATTACCGTAAAGCTCCCTACAACAAGTGTGAAGTGATGAGTTAGCCATTATAAAATTTACATGGAGTGACAATATAACATAAGACGGGTATAACAAGTAATATTGCAAAACTTTCTTCTTACAAGGCTTTGAGATTTGTCAAATTTCCAAGAAACTCAGGAACTTTTCCTTTTAAATTATTGTTTCTTGCAGTCCTGTAGTGAGAACAACATAGACAATAATTCATATTTTCATGTAAAAGTCTTGAGTAGCCTGTCTTTATGGCTTAGTTGAATGTTAAAAATTTACATGATCCTTAGCCTCTGAAGCTTTGCAAATGTTGGTGGAATCTCACCACTAACTCCAATGGTAGATAAGTAGCTGTTGAAAAAGAAAAAGTGTTACATGATCGGCCCATCTTCCCTTTTATGGTTTTACTATAGAATGTAAGTGAGTCCCATGACAGAAAATTCCAAGATCAGTGGACACTTGCATTTGTTGTAGACTTTTCAAGTTACCAAGCTCTGGCGGAAGTGGGCCAGTGAAGTTATTTGTCCCCATACCTCTGCAAACAGAAAAAAATCATCAAACTTTAAGTGCCTATATTAAAAAAATGTGCACACAGTATAAGTACTACTAGAATATTGTGGCCACAATTAAAGAATAATTTATCTCACAATGAAATAAGTTCTTGAAGATTTCCAAGCTCCTTTGGTATAACTCCCGATAATGCATTTCTACCTATGCTCCTTTAGCATAAAGAACTAAAATATTAATATATAGATACCAAAATGAAACCAACCATTCAAATTAATACTACATTTATTTATATATAAAACTTACAAGGATTTCATTGCTGAAAAGTTTCCAATGAATGCTGGCAGAGGACCAACCAAGTAATTACCAGCAATTTGTCTGCAACTCAGAAAAGTTTAACATATATTGTAATGAGCTTGATAAGTTTTTGAAAATCATATTTTTCACTAGAAAAAAGATATTTTATGCAAGTTTAAAAACTTCAATAACATAAGGAGGAAACAAACATGACTTAATTCTTTTTATTAATGAATTGAATGTGGCTTCATTAAGCACGCTATTTTTTCTTCTTTTCATGTCAGAGTGTGAAATATGCAATCTTGCAAGAAAGGTACCTAAAACTCTTTCTATATGAAAAGCTTAATAGTAACAATGATACATCCACTAATAATATTACAAGGCTTCAAATATATATTTTGATCACAAGGAAATGAATGATGGAAATGATTGATGAGCTCATATGCTTCTTAGAGATAAGTGTCAAACATGCAATCCACTTGTGAAAGGGGCTTGCTCTACATACTCATTGCCAAAAGTTTACAACATAATGAAACACGTTTAGCTTCCCTCCATGTCATCACAATACCACTCTAATATTGTGTTGTAATCCTATTTTGGATATGTACAACTGACATAGTGGTGGCTAGCCTACATCCCAAGGTTGAAGGAATGTGGATCTCATCATTATGTGCCATGGAACCATGATATTCCCACAGAATTTATTCTTTGATGAACCATGTAGCAGCTGACTTACCATAAGGCAACCTCAACCTTGTTTGCCTAGTGTTCTTTTACTTGCTCTCATTAACCTCCCTCAACATTCATTACACTCCTATCGTGTCTGGTGGTGCAAGAAGGCTCATCATTTGAACATTTGTGTCTACACATTTCATTTGCTTAGTGGCAAGACTATTCCAGCATTTGGTTGGTCCAAGTGCTGAATGCATCAATACTAAAGCTGGGACTGGTCAAGCTCTAGCTTGAACATCTCCTACCTCACTCTTTCATGCTCCTCTAAGAAAGGGTTGAGTTGGACCTGCAACATCATGCCTTGAAACTTTGACAACCATGTTGGTACCAAAACTAGTTGCATCAGTTTTAAAGGTGGGAGTCTCTCATGCTTTCCCATGTGGGGTTGAGTTGGATTTGTGACATCACCCCTTGAAATTCTAACAATGTCGGGGGCATGATCAAGCCGTACCCCAACTCTTGCAACCTTAGCAACACTAATTGCACAAAAATTCTAATGTCAGAAAGTGAACAAAGTTGACAATGCTCATCATAATTCATAAAGGAAACAAATACTCTACCAATTGACAAAAGTCATCCAATGACTACATCACCACATCTCCAATTCACGCACATTAATTGTGGGGATTGGGTTGAATTCACAACATCACCCCTTGAAATTCTAAGGATTTGAGGGGCAGGTTCAAGCCATACCCCAACTCATGCAGCCTAAGCAACACCAATTGAATTGAGTTGGATTTGCAACATTATCCCTTGAAATTCTAACAATGTAGGGGGCATGTTTAAGCAGTACATCAACTCTTGCAACCTAACAAACACCAATTGCACAAACATTCCAATGTCAAAAAGTGAACAATGTTGACAATGCCCATCATAACTTATAAAGGAAACAAATCTTCTATCAACTGAAAAAAACTTCATGTGGTGAGTACATCACCACCTCTCCAATTCACACACATTCATTGTGGGGATGACAAACTCTAGCCACTAAAGAAAATTGACCAATGCTCCATGTGGTTGTGCCTAATTGTATCTAGATTATTGTGAATGGTAACCACTACTCAAAATAGGGTTAAGTTCTACCTCCTCTTGACACTACCCAAGGGTAAACTACAATCTAAGTCGTAAGACCTCTCAATGGAGTGAGCTTGTGTGGTTGCACCTTACATGTGCCTAGATTATAGTAAATGACACTACCTTAGGGAAAGCTACAATCTAAGTCCCAAGATCCCTCCAACCATGACCTCTACCACCAAAAACATCGAAACACATGACACCAAACATTAATGACCGACAAACCATAATGGATGCCCAATTTATAGCATCTACAACTACAATGGTGCACACATTTGTTACACTCTAACCAATCTGATCATAAAATATGAATATGGCAAATCATACATCCAATCCATATTCAATTCCCTCTAGAACTAGAATGTATCGACAAAACTTGCATGAGACTAGCATTCAATGAGGTTCCTTCTGCTTCAACTAGTGTAATGTCCTACGATTAATAGTTGACATGCACAAAAAGTAGAACTTACAGATGTTCTAGAAATTTTAGATATTGAAGCTCATCTGGAATTGTTCCAACAATGTCCAAGTTGAATGCTTTTCTGAAAAGGAAATGACAATGCCATAAGAAGCATAATCAAAATAAAAAGAAAAGGAATGGGCTTTTTCATAGCCTGTAATTAAGCATTTCATAATAATTAACAGCAATCTTTATCTTTCCCTTGCATAAGAAAAATCAGCCAACGATTTGTCAAAAGCGTCCCTGAATCCCTATTTCCCATATCAGGATAATTATAATCTAAAATATAGACCTCAAATATCTGAAATTTGCATGGTTACCTACAATCAAGTAATGAGAAATGGAACTTGCATATTGTAACCCTTTTTATTGAAATTAGGAAAGGAAGTTGGGCCCCTACAACTTAAAACCTCGTTTAGCTTGGATACTCTGAGAATCCAACCACTCAAGAACCTCTACATTTTGAGAATTTTGAGAATCCATTCAAATGAAACTTCACATGTATAAACATACATTTCAAAAAATTGCATTCTATTGGCAGGTAAAGTTTGTACCATGAATGTTCAACGTTGGGTGAAGCAAGTGAGTGGTTGGTATAAAATGAATGACTTACAGTCTGATAATGTGGCATGTATTGGTGTCATCACAATTGCAAAAGATTGCAGGATTGAATTTGACATTATCAACCCTGATATTGCTGTCAGCTGTTATCGCATACCCCGTGCAAGGATCACCATTGCCGGTGTTATTCCAAGCTAGGTTGGACATGGAGGATGAGATATTCCACTTCCTAAATATTGTGTTCAATGCCTCAACTGCACAACAGGAGCTTGTTATTGCTCAAAACTATTGTAAAACAACAAAAACGCATATGCATATATGCGTATACACCTACACATATATGTGGTACATACATGATCCATCTTTTCTTACATAAAATCCATGACAAATCACCTACAAAGCCGTACACACGCCCACGCACACACACACACAAAGTGGGAAGAAAGCAAGAGAGCAGAGACTAGTATGGATCCTGAGGAGGATTGGGGAGGAAGAAGAAGCAGTGAATGAATGATTACCCTCAGTTGGGTCTGTTCTGGGAGACGATTGGTTGTTCTGGGCACTTGCACGGTAGGGGCTTAACAGAGTGGCAACAACAATGAACAAGGCTAAGCACCATGGCAGCGGAGCTGCAGTTCCAGAACCCTTCATCTCCACCATCATCTCCAGGGAGGAGCTGACATGACACCGCTGCTATCACCCAATTGACAAAAGAATCGATGCAATGTGTTGCCTTTATAATTAACAAACAACACCTAGGTGTCGATTACCCTCAGTTGGATAAAATTAAAATTGAAAATATTTTCACAAATAAAATTAAAATTATATAGTAATTAATATAATGAAATTCATATGTTAAAATTTATATAGTATTAATAATATTAAAAATTTCATACAAAACTAAGATTTTGTTTGATATGACTCCTAAACAAAAAAAAACCACTCCTAACTTAATGATTTTCAAAGTAGTTTCATTCTATTTTCAAAAAGTATATTTATTCTTATATGTTTGATAGTATTTTTTCCTACCGTCAAAGAAAAGCTGTTATTTCAAACAAAACCTAAAATTAAAACTGAAATAAAACTAAACCACAAAAACAAAATCCAAGTCAATACCGAACCCGACCATCAAAGCAACTCCAACCACAAGCCGATTTCTTTGACCATGCCCTGGGAACTTTCGGCACAAATTGCATTTGTTTGGTTTCGCCCTTTGCTGTCTGCTGTCACGCTTGCGCGAAACCATCCATGATCCATCCACACGGCAAGCGATGAGATGCTCAGCTGACAAGAGGTCCGCTTGCTGGGGACCTTCTCCCACAAGCACGAGCATCGCCGCCGCACGAGACATGGACGGGCGGCGGAGTGGCCTGACGCTGGTGGCTCTCCCACGCGATCACAGATGCTTTTTTCTCGACCTTCGTCCCGCGGTCATACGTCACTCGTCGACTTTTTCTTTTCAATACTTTTAAAAATTGGGAGCTCCGGTGGCCTTAGGTGTGGATTGGCTTGAAGAAGTTGTGACGATATTGGCTAGAAATTTTGGTGGTATAAAAAAAAAATTAATAGTATTTGAATAAAATTTTAGTGGTAAAAAAGTTTAGATAATGTATAGAAGAAATTTTTTTCATGATTTATGGGAACTTTTAGTAATTTGAAAAGGAAATTTTAATGATGTAGATAAAATTTTGAAGGTTCATGGAAAGTTCTGGTAGTATTGGAAGGAAATTTTGATAGTTTGGAGAGAAAATTTTATAAAGAAAATTTCGATGGTATAAATGAAGTTTTGATCGTTTAGAGAAAAAATTTTGATCAAATACTCACCACCAAAGATAACACTAGTGGTACCACTAGAATATCATTTCCCTTCAAAATTATTATTTTATGATAAATTTAGTAAAATTTTAAATTCAAGATCAAAAATTTTAAAATACGTTTATAAGTTAGTTTATACCACTCTCACATTTCATTCACAAATCATTCTTTGCTACTTTCAGAATCACTTATATTATCATGACGATGTGAAGATTTTTCACAGATACGTTCACGTAGTGAAAAAGATCATTCCTAAAGCACTAATAAGTGATTTTAAGATGAATGTGAGTGAACAATATTTGTATACATCGATCAAAGAGTTAGGAGTTGATGATGAGTTAACATTTGATGTAATTATAGTGAATTTAAGTTATATTGATATTTGTGTAGTAATATAATTTAAGCGTAAAATATAATTATTTAAAATATAAAAATATTGATGTGATTAAAAAATATGATGACAAAATAATAAAAAGAGTAAATTGAGAAATGAAAATATTATCATGAAAATGAGAGTGATTCTAAAAACTAGAATGAATGATAAGTAAACGAGATCATAGTTTTCTCATCATGTTTTTAAATCCATTAATATTCTTATATTTTAAATAATTACATTTTATACTTAAATTATATTACTACACAAATACCAACACAATTTAAATTCACCATAATTACATTAAATTTCAACTCACCATTAACTCTCAACTCTTTGATTAATGTTCAAAAAATATTATTCACCCAACATTCATCCTGAAATCACTCTACCATCTTGAGAGTAGTTTTTTTTGTTACGTAAACACAACTTTATTTTTTTCAACTTTTAAAATCATTTTTAACGTAATTATTCATGCATATGATTTTTATAAGATTAACCATCATGATTTTTATATTTATAGTGATAAATTTCATATGTATAGTGTTGGACTTAATCTATCATTATGTCATACCATATATTAAGTAACACTAATCTGTATCTATCACTATAGGTGATTTTTCTTGTAGTGATTGTAATCTAATGAACAAGTAAAACATGTTAAAGAGAAACATGACATGTACCAATATAGGTAGTGGAAAGTGTAACGTCAATGTTTAGAATTTAGAGTTTAGAACATAAGCACATAATTAATGAAAGTAATTAATACTTAGCACTTTCATCTCCCCCTTTCATTATCAACATTGGTTACAGACAAATGACTCCTCTATGGCTAACGAGCCAATTTCGGTTGTCTCTTTAAGCTCATCAAAATACCAGTCTGACAAATAGGTTGATTTGGTGGGAATTTGTCCGAACTCAATGTCACCCAGAAGCATTGCCACAATACAAGACATAGATGGGCGGAGGAGTGGATTGCCCTGGGTGCATAAAAAAGCTACTTCCATCACTTTGCAAATCTCTTCTTGATCGTAAGATAAAAGTGTTGGGTCTATCAATTCCAAGTCACGGTCCTCCTCACGGAGACGCCAAGCCTGCAACAGAAAGTGTTGTAAATATGATAACTCATATCAAGGGAGGGTTTGTGTATTTAGAATTAATAGAAAATTATGTAAAAATCTAGCTTAATTATATGAACTACTTTGTAATTATACAGACCATGTGTTATAATATTTTCTCTTATATATAGTATTCCGATAAACAGTATTTTCTATAGTTACTCTATAATTATATAAACTTATTTCATATAATTAAATCAGATTTAATCTAAACCATCCAAAAGTGACACCACTAGATATGAAACTCTAATGGTACCACTAGAAAATTTGTTCCCTTTATATATATATATATACTAAAAATGTTTTATGTATTTATTTTACTATTTAAATACATTAACTTAAATCCCAGTAGAAATCAAGATTGTATTTGTGTATCTATGGCCTTGTTTAAGGATAATTCTATCTAGTTTTGGGAGTTACGTAAAGTTAAAGTTGAAACTAATAAAATAAATAAAATTAGAAATACATGATAATTAAAGTGGTGTTAGAATTTGTGTGATAAAATGATGTTAAAAATATATATGATAATGATGATGTTAGAAGTTTGTGTAAAGTTAAAGTTAGAAATAAATAAAACCTATGTATCTACATCATACACACACATATATATCTACATCATATTTTTTAGTAGTATCATTAATTCTTTAACTTTAAGTCATTTTCTTATATATATACGACAAAGGGAGACTAAGAAGAAATTCAATAAACAATGAAAGAGAGATTTAAAGGAGTGGTGATATATTATGAGAATTTCAATAGAAACATTTATAATTTTTTAACCAATAAAGATAGAAGGGAGAAAATGTCATCGTTAAAATCATTGAATATAATATTCTATTGATATAAGTTAAGGAACACCAACTTGGTGGTAAAAATTATGATATATACGAAGATAAAGATCAAAGTTACGTTGATTAAATGAGTTATTAAAAAATTATATAATATAAATTTAATCTAAATTATTAAATTAAAAAACTATTAAAAAAGTAATTCGAACTTTTTTTTTTTCTGTATCCATGTGTATGTATTATTAACGTGGGAACATACCCATTCAAGGAGATACCCCTTATCTTCTGAGACGACTCCGGAGGTTGACCTCCCGCATACGATTTCTAGGGCAACAACCCCAAATGCGAAGACGTCGGCCTTCTCCGTCAGATGACCTCTCAGCACATACTCCGGTGCAAGGTAACCACTGCAGAAAGCCAAAACAACAGTAGCTTGATTGATTGATTAAGCGACTACATGGTTGATTTAGTCTAATAATCAGATGCGTACACGGTGCCGGCAACCCTGGTGCTCATGTGGGTCATGCGTTCGTCGTAGAGCTTGGCAAGGCCGAAGTCAGATATCTTGGGGTTGAGGTCGTCGTCCAGGAGGATGTTGCTGGCCTTGATGTCCCTGTGGATGATGCGAATGCTCGATTCCTCGTGAAGATAAGCTAGGCCCCTGGCCGTGTCCAAGCAGATCCTAAAGCGCGTCGCCCAGTCCAGGTGCAAACCACTCTCACCTGCGCCCACAACAACGGTAGCTTCTTTCTTTTAATTGTAATGGTATCTTCCTATCACATGATATTCTGCAAGCATTTCTCCACCTCATTTTATTATGCCTAATCATGTGAATATCATTCACTATACTTTTAAAGTGCAGGAGTAGTAGCATGGTGGTGACTAGTGGTTGTGATGAATTTCTACCATCTTAATAAAACTAGAAATTAGAACACGTATGTCTTCGGCTGCATACCAAAAAGAAACCTATCAAGACTCCCATTTTCCAGGTATTCGTAGACCAGGAGTCTGTTGTTTTCTTCAAAGCAGTGGCCAAGCAATTTTACAAGATTTCGATGTTTCACCATTGATATAGTAGCAACCTCAATGACAAATTGTTTTTTTCCATGAAGTGAAGACACTGAGAGTTGCTTGACGGCTAGTGGGGTTCCATCATTATGTATGCCCTGAAAGACAAAATTGGCACATCCTTACATGAGCGTAGCATAGTTTTAGATCATATTTGGAATCGGCTTTGTAGTTAGAAACTTAGAACTCCTTTAAAACTATACATAAATGGAAACTATGAATATGAAACATCAACTTAATTTACAATTCTTTAATTTAGCATATTTCCATGAAACTTAAAAACTTAGAAAATGGTTCTCTCAGATACAAGTGCATAATTAATTTAAAAATGGTGTAAATAATTAAATGAAGTTAAGTGGTTCATGTAGGAACCAATGAATTCATTCATATACATGAAAATGGAACAATGAGAAATGATTCATACAAAACTAATAAAGATGTTGTCCAAAGAGGCACTACATTAGTTATAAAATCCAATTATACAGGTTATTCTAACAGACCTGCATATTTCAAATGAAAGAAATTACGCAAATTAAAATGTTTAAGAAATCCATGATTCAGGATAATTCGTGTTAGTTGTATAGTGATTTTTTTTATTATGATAATTGTTGTGCCTGCATTTTGGTACAAGTCTCCATTCCTAGAGGATTATATGGTTATTAACTGTTAATTACAGTTGTTGGTAAGAAACAACTCACTTAAATGAGGTTACCAATACCTTGAAATTTAATTTTAGAATTCGAGATTTATGAAAATTGGTAACATCAACATTTGCACATGATAAACATCCACTTTCTAGAAAATACCAACTAAAGAGATCCGAAATTTTATGCTATAAATGAACTAATGATCTTTTGATGCAATATGCTCAGAAAACTAGTCCATAAGATTTAGTTGAGACTTGGGACAACAATTTGTTCATTGGAATTTTTAAGGTTACCTTTTATTACGTGAATTCCTCTTTGAACTAAAACTAGAATGCCACCATTGGTAAGTAGTAAATCAGTAAGAAACACAATCTAGGGAGGTGCAAATTTCAAATATGCACATTTCCAAATCCTCCCTCACCAAGAAAGTGCATATTTGAAATTTGAAATTTGCCACCAAATTTGAAATATGACAATCTAGGGAGGTGCAAATAGTGAAATTTCTAAGAGTTCTTGGTACCTTAAAGACAGTTCCAAATCCTCCCTCACCAAGTTTATTTTCTTTTTTAAAGTTTTCTGTAGCTCTTTTCAATTCAGCATAGCTGAAACTCTTTGGAAGTGCAGCCAATCCATGAAATTCTGCATTTTCAGAAAAGCTAGATCAAGCATAAGCTAGAACTTTGCAATGAACATATTTGTGTAAATGTCAATCCTTGTCAACTAGAAATATTTTATTTAGCATCATCTAGAACTACCTTCGTCCTTGTCCATATTTAGTTGCCTCTTTCGTCTCCATGTACAAACTCCAATAATGCACAATGAGAAAAAAGATACAATGCCAATTGTAATTCCAACAATTGAAGCAGTTTTCTTCCTTTTTGAAGTATTGTTTGGTGGTTGGTTGCTAACAGTTGGTTTGAAATCTGAAAAAAGAAGATAGTCCTTACATTTTGACTAAAGCCTAAACCAATCATTTTTATGAAAATAACATAAACCAATAAAAGTGAAACGAGTTTTGGGGCATTGGTAACTCATCATACCTGGGGTAACCCTAATAGCTGATATCAATGGTCCATAGTAACCTTTTGTAGGAATACAACAAGTACCCTTTCCTGCCCAAAAGAAGTGGATTTCAAGAAAATTATAGTTGACAATGGCTTTGTACTGCCTCTTGATTGCTATGAAGGGAACTCCCCTTGCTTCCTTTTTTATATCGAATTCTCTAGCCATGAGATTCCCCTGTAGCATTGCAGAAGAAGTAATAATTTTCATAAGAAATTCACTCGTACTGGTTTAAAATTCAAATGCATGACTAGCAAGTTTTTTGAAATTTGAGAAGATTTTCCATAAATTTTAGTTTAACATGTAATTCTAGCACCATTTTTTGATACATGTGAAAATAAACTTTTCTGGTCTTAATTCTGAAACAATTAAATTATTTCAAAATAAATACATCAATTCAATTTTCTCATTCAAAACATGCTTGTGTTAGGGAGAGGAATGGGCATTCATATTGAAGAGATCTTATTTGAGTTTCACTTTTTAGCCATGGTAAGTCTCCCATATTCTATGCCTAACATCATCTTTGGGAAGAAATTCAGATTTACAAATTGTTTATGTTGAAACACAATAAATAAGTAAAAGAGGAATTGATTCATTAGCAAAGCTAGGGCTACATAAGAAAGACAAACACAATTCTACAAATGTAGGAATAAACCCACAAACACCTAAAATCCTAATACATTATTTTCTCGAACACTCCCTCTCAAGTTCAAACATTTAGTTTGTAATAGACTTATACATAAATGATTTATAATGAACTAAATAAGGAGATACATAATAGATTAAAACTTTTTAAAATAGATGTTATAGTAAAAGCAGTAGCATTGATAGATAACAATAATGTGCAAGTATGAAAAGTAGTCTTACCTTTAGTTGACCTTTGATTAATAGGTGTAAAAATTGATCTATTGTTTTTTGTTTGATCTATTGTTGATCTATTTGAGAATATTTGCCATAAATTTTAGTTTAACATGTAATTCTAGCACCATTTTTTGATATCTGTGAAAAGAAACTTTTCAGGTCTTAATTCTGAAACAATTAAATTATTTCAAAGTAAATACATCAATTCAATTTTCTCATTCAAAACATGCTTGTGTTAGGGAGAGGAATGGGCATTCATATTGAAGAGATCTTATTTGAGTTTCACTTTTTAGCCATGGTAATATTGTATGCCTAACATCATCTTTAGGAAGATGGCAAAGAGGGAGTGAACTTGGTGGGAGAGAAGCCGAAGTCCCTATAAACACAAACAAATAGAGAGGAAAAATGGTCTTGGAAGGATTGCATGAAACTGTGTTCTTATTGACGTTTGGAAGTGTTAAGGTGAATAGAGATTAAATGGTTTACTAAACTTTGTAATGTAATTTTAAAGACAAAGAAGATGGTAAATTTAAGATGAATGAAAAAGGAGTGCCTTAGTACCTATATTTAAGAATTAATGAGACAGACATAATTGCTGTGATACTAAGTTAATTAGTTACTCATTTATCTAATCCCCTATATAATACTCTCATACTATGAAAGTGAATTCCATTAATATATTGTTAATACATATTTCATAGAATCTTAGAAATTTCTTTGGTATCTTTCATGTCATTATAGATAGAGAGATATGATTTAATTGTAGTTTAGACATTCCAAATATGCCATAAATCTAGCCCTCCATTTCGTTTTCAAGGGTGGAGCTGGAGAAATGAACCTCACTAATCCATATTTACCAATAAGAGACAATCAAAAGGCCAGATACGCCAGCCATCTATTTGGTTTTATTAAGTTGTCATTGATAGTCCACGTAGCATCTGATGCATTTATGTTAGAGAAGGAAATGATTTTTGCAGGGATGACCTGATGGTGTCCAACAGTGAGAGAATCCAACGATGTTAATGTGTGAGTGGTGACTGAAATAGTTGGTAGGCAGTTAGGTGCTAGAATGGGCACTGTTTGTCCTTGAAACATCAACAATGTAGATGGTAGAGCCTGAGAAATTTGCTAGGCATTATTACTAGGGAGCTGGGGTCTCATATGTTGCCAGTTGTAGGAAAGCCCTTGTTGGTTGTGTTAGAAGATCGAGCCATTTTGTGCTGACAGTAATGGTGGAGTGCTTCCTAAGGGCTGGCAGGAGCAGCAGATGAACCTTAGGAGCTGACAACTGTGACAGAAAGCTCCTTTGGGCCTAGTGGTTGTCATGGCTGAAGGAAAAGGAGGAAGATATTGTCAAAGATGGTTGTCAGATAGTGAAGTAGCGGTTGATGGTGGTAGGTGATTGGGGATTAGATGATGGCTCAAGTACCATATTAGAAGAGGAGTAAAGAAATTTGATATTATCATCACCAATCCCTAGGCATTTTGTGCACACACACACATTGTGCTATTCCATTACAGTCTAACTTCATTTGCAATTGAAGCCATAATGGATGCAATCTGTGTGTGTGTGTGTATTCAAGAACCTTTGTTACTCTACATTTAGGGATACGTATATAACCATTAACCCATTCAACATGTTTTTTCCATAAAGAATTTTTCTAGTCAGAGGCATACCTGAATATAAATGTCAAACACCCGTCTTCCAGAGCTCTTCTCTAAGTTATGATCATCAGGAAAAGCAAGTTCTGCAAATTGGAGTTCCACAATGTATGGTCCATTTTCCATCCCTAAACCATAATATCTCAATGAAGATGGTGATAACCTTACATTCTGAAATAGATCTGGATCAGAAGTATTCATGATCTTGGATGAGATGTTCTGTTTGTATTTAGGATTTTGAGATTTGATAAATCTTCCAGTGCTACTAACTGCCCACCTTTTAGTGTCCATCACAAAGTACGATGCAGTAGTGACATTGTGATTGTCAGCTTCATAGCTAGTGCCATCAGATGATTTAATTGTAGGACCACCACAATTTATGGCAAATGAGTAATCTGCAAAGTGGCGGTAGATCTAACGTTTGTGAATGAAAAAAATAATGGCAGAAGTTCTTCATCTTCCCATGAATTGGCAATATTGTTGAAAAAACAATGAACTTACATCTTGGATGATTACGTAAGCATGGGAAATTTCGTTGCAAACACTTCAGACCCTTTGGCATAACACTAAAAATACAAGAAGAACATATGTTATGTACCTATATATTGCATCAAAATTTTGAAATTTCATTTACAGATAGGCAGCAGTAGGGGCACAACTAAGTACTTGTTGGAATCATCAACATCAAAGTTGTTGGCAACCAAGTTCCTGTATGGAAAATAGAAAAGGAGAAAGAAAATAAAATTAGAAGTTTTGCTTTCAAGAAAAAATTATAAAAGAACAAAAATGACATGTAAAATAGCATTTTCACCTAAAATGTATGAGTTGTAGGGATAGTATAGAAATTGACATTTGAAATTTTACTGCATCGTGCTTATAACATGTGATTAATTTCAATCTTCTTTATAAGAAATTAGAGTTTAAAGTGTTTTGTATTTATTCTGCTTTAATGCAACAACATGACTATGAGGCACATAATTGCATTTAATCAATGAAGAAAGCTACATGACCAAAGTTTAATTGGAGTAAATAATTCGCCATTGGGAGCTTATTATTTATTTTGCAAAGTAGTTTTTTATAAAATGTACAATTAAATTATTGACTAGTAGGGTTAGCATTGCAAAAAATTTATTGATCCATTTTCATTTTGGAATAAAGTTATTTACAGAAGATGTTAGAATTAGCAACAAGATAACATGACATATAGTAAACACATTACAATTGAAGATTCTCTTCATTAGCCCAAGGAGGAATACTTCCTGATAGCTCATTGTAGGATAAATCACTGCAAACAGTAAAAAAGTCATGTATCTATCAAACACCAAGTACAACTATACATATAAAAATTGAGGTGAAATGCCATACATATTTAAAAGATTTCCAGTCTTCTTCCTTGGTACGTTACCGGATATGCTATTATTTCCAAGAAATCTATACCACAAGATGAAGTTATTAGTAGCAAAAAGGAGACCTTTCAATTAGGAACTTAGAAGTTAAAATACTTTGGTTGAATCTACTCACAGGTATTTAAGTGACTTCATGTTAAAAAGAGCAGGTGGAAGTGTGCCTATGAGATTATTGAAGCTTAGATCCCTGAAATGATCAAAGGATCAAGACAATGAGAAACCCAGATTTGCAATTTGATGTAAAGGAAAATAAAATTAAATAAACACTCACAAATGTATCACATTTTGAAACTTCCCAATGTCAGTTGGAATGGTATCAGAAATCCTTGCATTTCTCAAGATCCTATTAGAACATGAATAATATTCTAGCAATTTGTAAAATACACAAAATCCATATTGATATTATGAGAAAATAAGTGAAAGAGGAATGATTTTATTAGCAAACATAAAGTCTCTATATATAGAGGTTACATAGAGAAGACAAATACTACTAAATTAATGGTGAACTAAACTCATGAAACCTATATAACTCTAATACATTATTTATCCTAAAAGATATTTTACAAAAAGGAATAATAGAGTCGGTTTTTTAGAATCTTACAAGGTGACCAAGGATGTCATATTTTCAACAAATTCCAAGGATGATGTTCCATTCAGTAGGTCACCAAGACGCCTGAATCAATGCATCAAGTAAAAATGGAGCAACAGCTTGCTTCAAAGTAAACATGGGAAATATCTATTGCTTAGTAAGAATTTATTTGCTTTGCTTTATGCCACGATAGCCACTACAAATACTTATTCACCATGTAATTCCAGGAACCATTGCAATTTAAAAGTAAGCATACTCACAAATCAATTAGGCCTTGAAGATTACCAAAACTTGAGGGAATAGGACCTTCAAAGGAATTTCCATAAAGCCACCTACAATAGGTGTGAAGTGAGGAGTTAGCCATTATAAAATTTACATGGAGCGACAATATAACACAAGACAGGTATAACAAGTAACATTGTAGAAATTTCTTCTTACAGGGTATCAAGATTTGTCAAATTTTCAAGAAACTCAGGAACTTTTCCTTCTAAATTATTATCGGTTGCAGTCCTGTAGTGAGAGCAACATAGACAATCATTCATATTTTCATATAAAAGTCTTGAGTAGCCTCTCTTTATGACTTAGTTAAATGTTAAAAATTTACATGACCCTCAGCTTCTGAAGCTTTGCAAATGTTGATGGAATCCCACCACCAACTCCAATACTGTCTAAGTAACTGTTGGAAAAAAAGTGTTACATGATTAGCCCATCTTCCCTTTTATGGTTTTACCATAGAATGTAAGTGAGTCCCATGACAGAAAATTCCAAGATCAATGGACACTTGCATTTTTTGTAGACTTTTCAAGTTCCCAAGCTCTGGTGGAAGCGAACCACTGAAGTTATTTAACCCCATACCTCTACAATTAGAAAAAAATCGTCAAACTTTAATACCCTATGTTATAGAAAAATATGCACACACTAGAAGTACTACTGGAATATTGTGCCCTCAATTGAAGAATAATTTATCTCACAATGAAATAAGTTGTTGAAGATTTCCAAGCTCTTTTGGTATAACTCCTGACAATGCATTTTCACCTATGCTCCTTTAGCATAAAGAACTAAAATATTAATCTTTAGATACCAAAATGAAACAAACCATTCAAATTAGTTCCACATTTATTTATATATACAACTTACAAGTATTTCATTCCTGAAAAGTCTCCGATGAAAGCTGGCAGAGGACCAACCAAGTAATTCTTGGCAATTTGTCTGCAATTCAGAAAAGTTTAACATAATATTGGCATGAGCTTGGTAAATTTTGAAAAACCTATTTTTCACTAGAAAGCAGATAATTTATGCAAGTTTAAAAACTTTAATGGGAGGAGGACATAAACATGAATTGATTCTTTCTTTTTCCAATGAATCAAATATGGCTATCTGAAGCATGCTATTTTTTCTCTTGTTGACTGTCATTGTGTGAAATATGCAATCTTGCTAGGGAGGTACCTGAAACTCTTTCTATTAAGAAAATGTTAATAGTAGCAATGGTTCATTCACAAACAATATGACAAGGTTTCTAATTTGTATTTTGATCATAAGGAGATGAATGATGGAGTTGATCAATTAGCCCACATGCTCCTTAGGGATTAGTGATAGACTAACAATCCATAGTTGTGAAAGGGGCTTGTTCTATGGATGTGCACATCGCAAAAGATCACTTCACGTTGAAGCATGTTTGCTTCTCTCCATGTCATCTACCTTGATTGGTAGATATGCGACTGACATAGTATTGACTAGCCCACATCCCAAGATTGAAGGAATGTGGATCTCATCATT
>JAMKPZ010001062.1:0-61676 GCA_024699675.1 Amphibolis antarctica
TTACCTAACCTATTGGTTTTGCTAAAAAAAACTTAAGTCAACTTACACATTTAAGAAAAGGCGAAGAAAAATAAAAATAGGTAATACATCAAAAAATGGCAAGGTAAAGTCATTAGTTTCTATGTATGATGTCAACCTAACTATGTAATTTAAAGTTAAAGGAAGAGATATTGTAACAGGAGTGAATAACAAAGGAAAAAAGATGAGAATGTGTTTCTTGCCAATTATCAATAATCACTCAATTACAATTACATCAAAAATACCACAACAAAAGTGAATAGAAGGTATGGTCAACTTGAAGTTTTGAAATTGCAAGCAACATTTAGTTTACAAGAGAGAACTAAAGTAATAAAATTGTAATCCAAAACATCCTAATAGTTTTTACAAGAAGGCAATTCCAAAAAAGGTTATAGAAAGTGCAATTAACTAAAATATATTTGTTGGAAAAAATAATTTAACATTAAAAAAAATGAACAAAATTAAGATTTCTATATCACTTATGTGTTTTTTTCCACTAGCTAAATAACTTTAACAAGGTAAAATCTATATAGTATAAGAGATAATCTATATATGCTACATGTAAAATATTATGTAAAGACAATCTATGCACGTTATACAAAAAATATTATATAGAATACTCTAATGAGAGGTTCACAAGTACGAAGATATGTTGAAAAAAATAGTCTCACATTTAAAAAGTTGAATAAAATTGAAACTCATGTAACATATAAATTCTTTATTATTAACTAATTAATTTTAATAAGATAAAATCTATACTTATTGATTCCAAATTCAAGTTACAAATAGAGTAAATGAAAGATCTAGACCAACTTCTCTCGGTAAGATTTTATTTAGTAATGAACTTGTCATGAATGACCAACCACCCCAAGATTTTGATCACTAAAGGGACACGAGCCGTTGGTTTTTTTTACGTCATTCACTTGTGCTAATCTATTTTTTAATGGTTAAAATAACATTGAAATAAAACAAATGCTTCATTTAGGAATGAGAAATTTTAACTTTTTATAAATTCTTATATATTATTATTATTGTATAAATTTTAATACACAAACTTCTATATTATAATTTATTTATAATTTAAATATTATTTATAAAACTACTTTTAACTCCAATTCTTCCTCACAATTCTTAAAATTGGTGTTTCTCATTCACAAATGAAATCAAAGTATAACACCTTTAATATTATTTTAACAAATAAGCAAAATACATACTTGTGAATTCAAATCATATCTTTAATCATCATCTAATATTTATAAATTATATTAATTTTTAATAAAATAAAATATAATTAAAAATTAAATCATACTAAACCAAATCAATACAATCTGATATAAGTTCAAATAAGTCAGCAACCGATCAAAAGATTAGATATAAACTGACAATACAAATAGTGTTGTGTTTTAAAAAAATTCTAACCATGTCAACTCAACACTGCCACATGTCTACTTTAAGTTTCTCCTGGGACCACTCTGAAATGAGGACATGATTCACCAGATGATGACACTATGACGGTCCAGTGACCAAAAGATGATGCCAACTCCGATCACATGAATCCTTTATATTTGGGTTCCACGAGTCAAGGTCCTGTCCAAAGATCATGAAATTTGGATTCTACGGTTCCACTTTACCACCAAAGAAGAGGTTTTGTGTTTGAATCAAAAATCTTTAGAGGGGTGTTCTCCAAAGGAGTGGATCTGAGAACACAGGTGCAGACTGCAATAATCATTGGCGCCTGCAAAGGAAAAGGAGATTGCATCTGTGTTCTCAGGTCACCCCTTTGGCATACCACGCTAATGTAAATTCTGACCATCTGACCATCTTTTGTTTCTGTCGATGTATACTTGTTTTCCTGTAATGATATGTTCTTTGGATGCTCTACCATTTCTTCTAGCAGCAATTTTTCAACAGTCTACTAGAAGTTAATGTTCATATGTTAGTTAAACGTGATTCGAACTAGCTCAGTATCTGCTGCAGCCATGTCAATCAACTCCCGTGTATCTTTGTCCTCAGAAGCAACAGCAGGTGGAAGACTGGACAGGATGCATTCGGTATTTTGTAGGAACAGACCCTTCTTTTTGCAACCACCGTACTTCTGCTCTTGATGTGCAGTAGAGGTTCGTTCAGTCATGGAGGCAGGACTGCAAGCCATTCGTTGACCAACAAATGTACAAGTGCCACCACATTTCTGTGTCTGCACCCATCTTTATGCACTTGAAATGCAGAAGCATTCCTAAATTCGGACGGTTCCCTTCTCATTTCACCATGCTAAAACGAGGATGATGGGGAAGTCCAGATGATAAACCATGAAATGAAAGCATTTCCCAAAGCTTAAGCATTTGCGGTTTCTACCAAATGCAAATTTGGTAACTTACCACTGGCATCCTACGTGTCCTCGTGAATTGATTACCACATCATTCTTCTCTCTTTTTGATCATATTGAGCTTATGATTCCTGTGGCATCGTTCCTTTTCTCTGGATGATGACTCCTGTATCATTCTGGACAACGCACGTTGACAGCTCTTTGCCTCCATGTAATTAATGGATCACAAACAACCATGTCGTTGTTTTCTTTAATCATGGTATAGGCTGTCTTCAAGAATAGTCTGATCCAGGTGATCACTATTCTTCATTTCATGACCAAGGATTTCTACAATTCTGTACAGATCCTTGGAGTCACAATGCGACTTATCGCCAGCCACAAATTCATGCACGCTCCCATCAACCTCTACCACACTGAAGCCCGGTTCCTTATTTATCCCAAGCGATTTCATTGTGCTCCTCACCCTACCCACATTGTCCCACTTACCACCAGCAGCATACATGTTGGACAGAAGTACGTATGTGGAATCACATTCTGGTTCCAGTTCAACAAGATGACCCATGATCTTCTCCCCCATCTTCATGTCACCATGAGCCCTGCAAGCAGCCAGAAGTGACCCCAAAACAACGTCATTTGCTCTCACCGGCAGGTTCTCCACTAATTCCATCGCATCTTCAAGACGCCCTGCTCGGCTTAGAAGGTCGACGATGCATCCATAATGCTGGACGCATGGAGTTATTCCATGGACTCTCTTCATAACATCGTAGTACCGAAGCCCCTCTTCCACCATTCCCGCGTGACTGCACGCCGTCAGTGCCCCTGTAAAGCTGACACCATCAGGTTCGAATCCCTGTTCCTGCATCCTTGCAAAGTGTTGAAATGCATCCTCCGCAAGCCCATTCATTGCAAAACCAACTATCATCGAATTCCAGGAGACACGCGTCCTTCTCGGCATTTTAGCAAACAATTGTCTCGCAAACTCAACACACCCACACCTGAAGTACATATCAATGAACGAGTTGCTTAATCGGACGTGCCTCTCGATACCTCGCTTCTCCGCATAGCAATGCAACCACATACCCTGTCCCAGTAAACCCAGATTGGCGCAAGCCGAGACGACGGCGATGATGGTCACGTAGTCGACCTCCACACCATCAATCTGCATATCCTGAAAACAAACCAGCGCGTCCTCGTACCGCCCGCTCTTGACGAACCCATCGATCAGCGCAGTCCACGATACCTTATCTCTCCTCGGCATTCTCTGGAACAACGCCACGGCCTCATCGGCATTTCCTAGTCTCATGTAACCATCAATCATGGTGTTCCACGTGAAGGAATTCTTCCAGGCCATTTCATCAAACACCCTCCGGGCCTTTACGATAACCGCACATTTGGCGTACAGGTCGACGAGGGCCGTGCCAAGGAACACGTCCTCTCGTACCTGAAAGGGATATGATTTGATCAAAAGGGCGTGGACGGAGGAGCCGAGCGAGAGGGAGAGGGGTGACGGGTCGTCGGAGCAGGCCGAGAGGAAGGTGACGATGGTGACGGGGTTGGGCAGGCGGCCGGCGCCGAGGAAGGTGGACGCGGCGGCGGAGAGATGGCCCTTGCGGTAGTGGGCGGTGGTGGAGGTGGCCACGGAGACGTGGTTTTGGGGGGCGGGCGGTCGATGGAATTGGATGTTTGAAGTAGGCGGTTTGGCTGGCGGGTGGAGTTGGGCTAAGGGAAGGTGAGGAAGATTGGCGGCGAAAGCCATCCTTTTCTCACGTGGTAGGAAGCATAAATGGATGCGGGGATGGAGCGGTGTAAGTACACATAAGCATGGAGCCACGGGGAATCGGGTACCCGGGTTAGACCGACCCGACTCCAACATCCAAAATGTTCCCAACTCTCTTTTGTTGCTGCTGTTGCCAAGAGATAACATTTATTTAAACGTTTTTAATTATATATCATAATTTTTTACTATATACAATAATTATGTATGATAACATTTATCACTATCTTTAATATTCTACATCAAAAAATCATATAAAAATATTCAAAAATTTACATTATAAATTGTAAATTTTATATGCATACTTTTATTTGTGCAAGTTCCAACCCGATACAATTATTTTTCAACAATAACAACAACAATAACAGCGAAGTACGAAAGTAGAGGTAATCATAAGGAGGAAACACCAACGCGTAGCGTCACAACTCGTCTAGGGGATGAGAAATCTCTAGTCAAGGGCATTGCCACCTTCTGAATGCAGCGTGACGGTCCCACTTGGCACCACATGAAGAACGCCCGGCAGCTCTGGAAATCACAGGGTTAAGATGAACACCACAACTGATGTTGAGTGCTACCATAATGCAAATGTCTTTTAAGAAAATGGCTTCCTCGTTATAACAAAAGGATCTCTGCTGTCTCACAGATAACAGGAAAAGACAGACAGCAAAAGGCAGGAATTTAATGCATTTATACCAAATACCTGTCACCCAAAGTCGAATGGAATGGGTTCTTGAAAAAAAGTATCGGTGCTTAAACAAGGTGTCGACAAATCATTTTGTTATTCCTTTAAAATAGTCTTACACATATTTCACTTCTCAACAATCAAGACAAGTGAATAATGACAATGAGTATTGGATACAGGGTCTATCTTATCTGGGCTGCTGCTTTTAAAAACAGATTCTAGGTCTGAAAGATTCTAGAAGCTAGCCTTTTGAACATATCAGGAGTAGGCATCTATCCAAACAACAAATTTTGAAGCTTGTTTATTTTGTAATAACCCAAAATACGAATAACATTGACATAAACCGAAATGACAATTTAACATTGTATTTTTGTTTAAAACCATCCTCCTTCGTGGATCAGATCACATTCCGTGTGTATGTTTCGTTAAATTCCAACTGGTATGTTCGTTCATTCGTTTTTTTCACATTTGCGTTTCAAACATATGGATACAACACAATGCAAATTCAGGGATTTGTTAAATTTCTAAAAAGTAGGATACAACTACCTATAAGATAAAGGGCACTAAATAAATAATATATCTAAATAAAATATTTTAAAAATTTTAAAAATAGCATTCCTATAACAAAAAGACATACAACATACATGACTTAGGAGGAAGTTTTGTGCTTTTAGAAATGATAGGAAATTATGTGAAATAGTAAAAAATAATAGATCAAAATTTTCACCTTTTTACATCATTTCCTACCATTTCTAAAAACATAAACACCCCATTGATAGTACATGAAAATTATCAAAAGAATGTGTAAAAGGGCAAATCAATAACACATGCATGTGTAAAAGGGCAAATCAATAGCCAAATTGAATGCATACAAAAAAGCATCAAAAACATGTGGTTTATCATATTGATAATTTGTACAAAAAGTAACGTTTGATGATGGTTATTGGGATCGGCTAGCAATCTCTTTCCCCATAACAATAACACCAAACACTATGTGCCTATGTAAGTGTATAATGTAAATTTGGAGGAGTCATAAAAAGTAGTAGATTGTCTCTAGACATCAAAAGCATAATATGATTGGAAAAGCTTGAGAGAACTCAATAAAAGCATCCATAACACTTAACGATGATCACCTTGGCCTTCAGGTTGATTCCCAAAAATGAACTTGAGCTAAGTCTTAATTGTATGCTTATTTTCACAAATTTTATGTCCCAGATCTTTGATTCCATTCTAGCACTCTATGTTGTTTGATATTCCAACCTCTCCACTATTCATCCACCTTCCTTAAGTACTTTCACTTATTTCAAATAAGCAGGATATTTATCTCTTGTATATCAAAAGGCCGCGTCAAATGTTTAAAACACTTTTCAGGGAGATATGGCTTCAATGTTTCGATTGACTGTGGTCCTTATCTGGCCGACAAGATCCCACAACAAATTCTTCGACTCCTAATCGGCTACGAAATAGATCGGAATCTTTCTTGGCGATTCCATGCCTTACAACCATACCAGTAACGCAAATTTCGCAAGAACAACACGAAAGCACCACCAAGAGAAAATAACTGTGCAAATCATTATAAGCAAAGAAAAGCAGAAACAAACGAGAGGAAAACAGAGAAAGGATTCGCGGCACGTACTTGATATCTCCTCCACCTGCTTAGGATTGAGACTGGCGGAGAAGCCACTGGCTGCTGTCTTGTAGCTATATATCAGCGCATCCCTGGCGGCCTTCTCACTGCAATAAAAAAGCAAGAAACCCTCGTTCAAAGAAAAAAGGGGGAAAAAAAACAAAAACTGAGTCGATTGGAAAACACCAGTTCAGAACAAGTGGAACAAGAGATCGGGCGGTTCACTTGACCTTCCCAGGACGGAAGTCAGGGCTTGGATGTGGAACAACTCGGGCTCTTCGTCCTCGCGCCTCTCCGTGTAGACGATGTGAACCGCCCGCTCCTCCGACTCCTGCTCGTTAACGCCGCCCGACGGCGCCGCCGTCACAAGCGACAATTGCACAAAACACAAGAGCGCGATGAGGAAGACCAACAAGGCGGACGATTGTCGACGACTGGAATGTGCCGAAGAAGAAGAAGACGACGCCATTTTTGCCCCGTTCGTCTGATCGTCACCGACGGAAGAAATTTGCAAGTCGACGGGTAATCTGGCGAAACTTATAGGGTTGCAATATTTGCTTGCGATCCATTGTACTTTCGGTAATTGTAAATGAGTGCTTCCGCGATTTATTTTTCACCTTTTAAATTTTAAATTTAATTCCATAATTCGTTAATTTAGAACACAACCAACCGTGCACTGAAATTTTAAACTAATTTAAACTATTTTAAAAATTGAAGAACACGATTACTTGTGTCTTTTATTTATTTATACGAGTAAGAGAAAAATAAGACGTAGTTTTCAATTATGTAATGATAAAAGTGAAGTATACTTTTTTTCATTGCAGCAAGAAAGAAAGAGACCAGTGCAAAATCAAGATGTCACGTGGATCAATGATGCAAATTTTTGAGATGTGAACTAATTAATTTCAATGAACAATAAATTAGCCCTTAATTTTGACTTTTGAGCCAGTTAATCGGTTTATTAAGTTATATTTCAAAAAAATAACAAAAATATCAAAACAACGGTGATAGTGTGCGGTGAAAATAGGGTTTGCAAGGAAATCAATATGTTGAGGGCATTTTTGTCATTTCCTAGCTTAAAAGAACGATAAGAAATTGAGATTTTTATTGTAACGACAACTTGATTCGGTAAAATCATTATACAGTATTTACTTTATATAATAAATTTTTTTGTAAATATCATTCATTAATCTTTTGTTTAATTAGAGAAAACTCTAACCAGTTTTACAAATAGAATTGAAATTAAAGTTAGTAAAATAAATAAAGTTGAAATAATATAATAATTAAGGTAATGAAATTTTATATGTTAAAGTTTATACGATAATAATAATATTATAAATTTATACAAATTAAAGTTAAAGGTGCATTCTTTAGTTTTAGGAATTAGAAAAAATTGAAGTTGAAGTTAGTTTCGTAAATTAAGTTGAAATTATATAATAATTTGAGTGATAAAAATTATACGTTAGAATTTGTACAATAATAATAATATTAAAATTAATTATAAGAATTGAAAAAAATTACTTGTAAATACACTTAAGCATGTTTATGTATACAGAATTAGTCAAAAATGAATCGACGAAAATTCATTTCTTAATTGAAATTGAATTAAGTAAAAATAAATTCAGTATAGAAATATTTGTATATATCTTACAATTAAATAGAATTAAAAATTCTCACGAACAAAAGTGAGTAAATTCTGGATGATTCAAATTTAATTTTTATGTTAAATTAAAGAATTATAAAAATACATTAAATTTAATTTTACCTATATAAATAAATGATATATTAAATTTAATTTAATTTAATTTAATTTTTATAAAATACACGAAGACGAACTTGAAAGCTAAAACTGAGACACACAGGACCTTTCCTTCAGGACCTTCACCTATAATATCTGGAAAGGAAGCATATTTCCTCATCACGAACATCCTCTCGTTTCCCACCACTCAAATCTCCACCCCACCCAACACCTCACATTCCATATCCTTATCACCAACCACCGCTTTTTACTATAAGAACAACCCCAAGCTCCCCCCCACAAACACACACACCCCAAGAACACGCGGAGCACACCCTCCCACGCCGCCACCCCTGGCGATGGCCTCCGCCACCCTCCTCAGGACCTCCTTCCTCCCCAAGAAGTCCGAATGGCTCTCCCCTCGCGCCGGCGGCCCTCACAAGCCCACGGCGGTCAGCTTCGCCGTCCGCGCCCTCGCCTTCTCCGACGAGCTCGTCAAGACTGCGGTGAGCGGCATTCCCACCCACACCCCCTCCCCCCCCCCTCTCTCTCTCTCTCTCTCTCTCTCTCTCTCTCTCTCTCTCTCTCTCTCAAATTCGGTTGCCGAGTTGAACCGGGTCTTCCTTTTGGTTGCGGTTCAATCGAACCGGGTGTTGTTATGTATGAATGATCGGTGTCGCTTGCGTTCATGGTAAATTAAATTGAAATAAATTTAATTTTTATAATTATTTATTTGTGTTATAGAATTAAATTTAGTGTATTTTCGTTAATACTATTTAACAATCTTAAGTTCGAACTTATAAGATTTGAATTGTATAGAATTCAACTAACTCAAATTTTCTCACTCGTTTTCGTGAGAATTTTTAATTTCGTTCTGATAGATACATAAACACATCTGTATTGAATTCATTTTTGACCAATTTCACGTGTATAAACGTGCCCTCTTTTGCAATTGATGCAAAACTACCATAGCTCCATCTGAAATTGCTTGTGGGCAGCTTCTAGGCTTCCATCTTCTAGTCCTTGGAAGCTGTTCCAAATAAGGTTAATGATATCTAACTTGTGTAGAAGCTGCATCTTCTAAGATCTTTTAACCTAGTTCATTTCTTAACTTCAGCTTCTGTGATGTTCAAAGTTTGTGTTTACCGAAAAGACATACTTATGTTTACCATAGCTATGAATCATATTAAAATTTGTTAATTTCATCAAGCAAGGTTTTCAGTAATTATTCTGGAAATCAGGTTGTACAAACGCTTCTCTTGGTTAGCTTCTACCATTTTCTTTTAGAAGCTAACTTCTCTACAAGTGTCTTCAATTGGTGCCCGAAATGGCACGTTAAAAGATTATTGTAATTATTGTAAGCCTCTATCAACTGATATTTTTCTTTCAAAGTAGCATCTTAAAACCTTGTGCTGAATGAACGCTGAGATGGCACTAAATGAGCAGATTTACATTCATTGTTGCCTCCTTTTTTGTTCTGAAATAAATTATACCATATCATCTTCGTCATACTTACCCAATTGGCTTTTTAGAAGGCTAAATTCACATTCAGCTGCTATTAACTTGTTTTCTTGTTGTAGAAAACAATTGCATCACCTGGCCGAGGAATATTGGCCATGGATGAATCAAATGCTACTTGTGGAAAGCGCTTGGCATCCATAGGATTGGACAACACAGAAGAGAACCGTCAAGCATACCGGACACTTCTTGTGTCGGCTCCTAGTATTGGGAACTACATCTCTGGTGCCATCCTTTTTGAGGAAACACTGTACCAGTCCACTGTTGATGGAAAGAAGATTGTGGATGTTCTCGTTGAGCAGAACATTGTGCCTGGTATCAAGGTTGACAAGGTAAGGGATTATCCTACCAGAGGCTTTTCTTGTTAAGATGAGGTTAGTTTCTCAAAAACAGGCTTTTTATAGGATCAGCTAAATGCTGCTGCTGTCATATGTGGTAACCAAAAAGTGACTTGATAAGCTTATCAAATGAAGCAAATCATAATGAACATGATTGTTGGCAACAAAAGTAAGTTGATTGGTAAAAGGCAATGCAGAACTGACCTCTAATTTTTTCATGCAATAAAATGATTAATTATGATTTATGACTTATGATAGCATATTTCCAAGTTAGTTAAAAATATAATATATATATATATATATATATAGGTACGTAATTTCTCTATATCATTGATTTTTAGGGTCTTGTTCCTCTAGTTGGCTCCAATGATGAATCATGGTGCCAGGGATTAGATGGCCTTGCATCACGTGCTTCCGCATATTACCAGCAAGGTGCCCGTTTTGCCAAATGGTAAGTTTTTTATTTTTTGAAAACTGCCAAATGGTGAGTTTATCACTAGAAACAATGTGTGTACAACTTACCACACTGATAGAGGGGTTAGTTTATCTCTTGCAAGTACGCCATACATTGATATTCACCATGCAAATCCTTTCTTAATATGTGGAGTTGTCAAAGAATTTATTGGCATCCTTTTTTCGACACAAAATAAAATCTATACTATATACTTTGTCACGGATTGAATTTAACTATCAGCTTTCTTAATATTACTAGTTCTCTTACTGTTGCAAATTTTTTATTCCATAGAAGATTATAATAGCACCATGGGTGGTCATTGGTTCCTTCTCTTTGAAATGGGAAGAGAAATCATCAAACTGGTATGATTATTCTAACTCAAGACAATTGTTACTCATCCTTCAACGTGTAGGCGCACGGTGCTCAGCATCCCAAATGGTCCATCGGCTCTTGCAGTGAAGGAAGCTGCTTGGGGTCTAGCCAGATATGCTGCAATCTCTCAGGTACTTGATCAATACTTTTCCCTATTTTTGGTGAAAAGGACCACCAATATGTTAAAATTTCATCTCAAAATCAATTGATAATGAGTGAAAGAGTTCTTTTTTTATATTTACAAGTGAATGTGTATAAATTGGTTATAATATCATATTAAAATTTTATCTTAAAATCAATTAATAATAAGTAAAAAAGTTCTTTATATATTAAATTTAATTTATTTTTTGCATTTATCAATGTGAGACTATTTTAACACAACATTGTCCATCTAAATACGTGCCGATGTTTGTCCTTACAGGACAATGGATTGGTGCCGATTGTTGAGCCTGAGATTCTCTTAGATGGAGACCATGGTATTGACAGGACCTTTGAGGTTGCTAAAAAGGTGTGGGCGGAGGTCTTCTACTACCTGGTAGAGAATAAGGTGTTGTTTGAGGGTATACTTCTCAAGCCCAGCATGATCACCCCTGGTGCTGAGTGCAAGGACCAGACCTCACCAGAGAAAGTTGCAGAATACACCCTTAAGTTTCTCCACCGAAGAATCCCACCCGGGGTTCCAGGCATCATGGTAATCTTTCTTGTTGCCTAAAAGAAGTAATAATATAGAGTTAGCATGCAGCATGCAAAGTGGCTTTGCTCCGCCTGCCAGAAAGTTTGAAGCATGTCTCTTGTTTTTGTGTTCTCGAAACAGTTCTTATCGGGCGGTCAATCTGAGGTCGAGGCAACTTTGAACCTGAATGCCATGAACCAGAGCCCCAATCCATGGCATGTCTCCTTCTCTTATGCAAGAGCACTGCAAAACACTTGCCTGAAGACGTGGGGAGGGAGAGCCGAGAATGTGAAGGCTGCTCAGGACGTCCTGCTACTGCGGGCCAAGGCAAACTCACTTGCGCAGCTGGGAAAATACACCAGCGACGGTGAAGCAGCAGAAGCCAGGGAAGGAATGTTCGTGAAGGGATACACATACTGAGCAGAGAGCAATTGGGTGCAGCATAAGCCATGCTCTGTATGTGGTGCTACCACCTTGCAGCTCTTGAAATCTCTTATAATGAATTGTATTATTATGTATGTTAGAGCTCTTGTAGCATGCGTTGCCTTGCAGCTTCCTCCCAAGAGAACTGCTCTGCCGTAGGAAACAGTGCATGGAAATGGTGATATTGCAATTTCATTTGACGGGTTCGATGGTTTCGTTTGTTTCAGCTTTAATTAACTTCAAGAATTAGACAAAATTGAAGTTAAAAGTAGTAAAATAAATGAAATTAAGTTGTTAATTAGTGTAGTAAGAATTTGTACAATGATAATGATGATAATGATATGTAAAAATTTGTATAAAATTGAAACTATAATAGGTAAAGCTTTTCTCAAATGTATCTTTTAAAGTTAGAACTTAACACACAAATTATGTTATACCTTGAATTGGTCTACCAGCAACCACGAAAACAACAAAACTATCTATAATTCGATTGTTATTACGTGATAATGATAGTATTGGTTTACGAAATTATTGATTGACCATGAAAACAAGAAAACTTAAGGTTTTATTTGATTTCAATTTCTTTCAACTTCTAAAATTACGTTTAGGATGTGTTAATTCTATTTAAAGTTTAAATTGACTAAATTTTAGATAATTCATATCTTACAAACTTCATTTTTATCTTAAATTAAGAAATAAATAGTATAACAAAAATAAATTGAATTCAATTCTATTGATACAAATAAATGATTAAAAAAAATTAAATTGAAATATGAGAACAAACAGACCTAACTTCCAATGTCACAAAAAAATTATCTCCAAATGCAAGATTTTAAAAGAAAGACAAAGCAGCCATACCGATGGCATGCCACCACAAGTGATAATAATACTTGATCACCAACCAAAATCAAAATCATGTGCGTGGGGATCACTCGTTGAAAGTGATAATTTACAAGACCACACCGGATTCGAAAATAATCTGATGATATGGAATAGAACGGGTAGAAGATTCCAAATCATGTTCGGGGGGGCTGCAACAATTCTAACTGAGACGATATTCTCCGCTGGCACGAACTTCCCTGACCCTTTTATCATACTCATCCTCCTCCTCTTCCTCTCCCTCTCCCTCTCCCTCTCCCTCTCCCTCTCCCTCCTTTGCTTTCTTCCCCTCTGTTTCCTCGTTGTCATGCTCCTTTGCTTCGTCTTCTTCCTCCTCTTCACCCTCCTCTGCCCATCCGAACCCTGCCCTGCTCCTGCACGTGGCTGGTACTTTTCTTGCTTCCCCAACAATTTCCATAATCTCTTCCTCCGTCTGGAGAGAATAGCCGGAGTATATCTTATCCTTTCGGTAATACGCGGCCTGGGCTGCTGCCGTCAGTTCCCTTGGCAAGTTCTTCAAGAACCAAGGATGGCTTGTTATCTCCCTGATTGTAATCCTCTGTCATTGAAATAAATACACATTATTACATCGGGCAAAATCATCGTACGTTAAGTCATGTCCACGGTCTGTGTCGGCCTTGTTCTTCACGGTATCTGAAATCTGGGAGAGCATGGCGGTTTCTTTAAAGTATGATATCCAATTGTGCTAAATGAAATGATTGGTTTGAGTTGTGTGAACTTCTTTGTTCGACGTCAATTCCACCGGGAAGGAGCAAGTTATTAGAGTGGATGACAACATGGTCGGGTACTTATGGAGAAAATTCGATAATTTTATTATGATCCTGGGAGCAGAACGAAGTAGGATTGATTTAAAAACGATGGTCGACAAAATAGATTGGTGCCAAAAACACCTACCCTTGCAGGCTTGTCAACAAAAATTCGAGAAATAAGTTGTCTGCAGTCTTGTGAAATGTGCACGTACTCTGGTATTTGGTATCGAACAGACATTATTCTCTGCAAGTGAAACGAATACATAAAAAAGGGAAGCGACCAATGGCATAAAAATGAAAGAAGGTAAAAAAAAAAGGCATATACCTGGATGGTCTTCCTAAAATTCTTGGGATCGTTTTGGTCTTCAAATGGATATGCTCCCACTAGCATCACATAAAGTGTTACTCCACAGGACCACACATCTGCCATCTGCCATCACCAAAACCATAAAATAAAAGACTTTTTATAACTAGAAATACAAAAAAACTGGATACCAAAAGAAATAAATGGCGATTAAAGAAGCAACTAGTTGGATATGTGAAGTTCATTTATAAGTTAGAATATACTCAATGGTTGATGGAATTCTTGTCAAGATCATTAAGTTTAAATTGCTTGTGGTGAGAAAAGCTTAATTTATAAGATTAAGAACAGAATTGCATGGATTAATCAAGTCTATGCAATAGTTACTACTACAAATAGGATGGTTGCAAGCAGGATCCACCAGCAACACCTTTGTGTAATGGAAGCAGGAGATGGCAACAAGGTAAAAATGTGGAAGCATAGATTTATCCCTGCTTTTCTTCCTAAAAAAATGGTAATATTTTTTTTGAAATTGGTAAAAAGCTTTTCAACAATGCTATCAGCATTATACCCTAGATCTGCACATATAAGAACCATCAAACCACACTTTTCTCCATAATTCAACGCATGTAGTACCCACTTTTCTCTGTCATGAGAAAAAATATCAAGCAACTCATATCATCCATACCACATGCACTGCACTTTCAGAAATTAAGCAGTATGATGTAAAGTGGGAAGGTAGGGATTCCAGAACACCGACAATAACAGTAGCAAAAATTGAAAAATTAGAAGGATGGGTCATAGCATACGAGTTTAATAGTAAATAAAATTTAAAAAATGTATATCATATTAACATTGTGACAATGCATTAATTTTGTATTACCTATGTACATTTTTGTCATGTTGGTTGGCGTTTACCATTCTTTCATTTACTGTAAATGCCTCTTCATGTACTTACCACCTTATAAATACAATAACAATCAGCTAGGCAAGAGTAGGCCAAAAATTTTACAACTTCCATCCTGATCAATCTCACTTGGTATCAAACGTAGTAACGATCTTGGCCCTTTTTTTGCACCAACAGTAGCATCTTCCCCTCCTGCCTGTTTGCTAGTTTCTGTTTTACTAACCTCATTTAACATTACCCACCACTTCCCAAATCCCATGCAAAAAGCAACCTATCAATGTTGGTGCTCCCAATTTATTGATAACCTTACAATCCATAGCCACTAACATGTTATGTCTGACAAGTTTCATGGGGATGCTCCTATGCAAGAATATCTCACTTGAGTTCCAACAAACTACCTGGTCCTCGGTTAGATTAACAAAACATTATTCTCTCTTGTACATTTCCTAATGAAGCATGGAAACTACTTGTCAAATGACCATTAATGATGTCCAAAACCCATATCCACACCTCGAGAACAACTACGTGGTCTCAAGAAAATTGCTGAGTCCCTTATGGCTACCTGAGTGCCATTGCCTGATTCCAACCTTTATCAAGTTCATTAGTGATGGACTCAAGTATGAATATAAGGAATTTCTTACCCCTCTTCATTTCAATGCTTCGACCAACTTTGGCAACTTTTATAACTTACTATTGGAAGAAAAACAATGCGCGCAACAAATCTAGAAAGTCCAATTCTGGTGACTGCAATGAACATTGTGGAGGTCACTATTCACTACATGAAAGAGGCCCCATGTTACACAGAACCTACACTAATCTACCTAGCTTCAACTTCTATCTACACCAATGTACCCTGCCAGATATACAATTGTGTGGGACATATGGCCCTTGTTTACAAAAATAATAACAATATCATTTACATTATAAAGTTAAATGATAATATCATATATTTTAAAATTATTTTGTGATGAAATTATTTTCAATCTTACCAACTATATCTCGTTCATTTTAGACAAATAGACAATCATTAAAAAATCCATATAAATTTAATATGCATTTAAAATATGTATAATGTGTTTAGAGAATAATCCTTTTTTACATACGTAGTAGAAGGACAAAGAGAAAACACACTTAATGTCAACTTGTTTATGGCAAAGGATAGGGCATTGTATTTTAAAAAAAATGTAAAAAATTAATATATAAGAAAGAATTTTCTAAATTCTAGGTGGTTTCATATGACCCACCTTGTCATACAGTGGCTCCACCACTGGAACATAATATCCTGTTTCAAAGGGTAACAGAACAAAACAAATACAGTTATTCGAAATATGAAATAATGGTTTACCAGACATCATAATCTACCATTTGAAATGATAAAATAATGGTTATAGGTTTATCATAATGGTTTATCAAATTATGGTTATAGTAAGGATGTTTGTGGATAAACTTCCACGGTTTTGAAATGATAAAAGTCATTGATACCTTGAATATCTATCATATGCTATACATTTATGTATATGTACGTACATATACACGTACATAAAGAGAGAGAGAGAGAAGGCATTTCTAATGTGGATTGGCCATATTTCGTTAAAATGTTGTAAACCATCTATAAACACTAACACTATATAAAAACAATGTCAAGAGAGAAATATGAAATAGTATTTGTAAAAAGAAAACATGCTAGTAATATTTATAGGAAATTAAATAATCAAAGAAAAATTTCTAGAAAATCACCTAGAATTTGCCAAAAAAATATTTTTCAGTGATTTTTTTATTTATTTTAAATTTTTTAAATATTATTAACACAATTTTTCTCAAAAATTATTTTATAATTTTTTCTTGACACTAATTTTTTAGTGTTAATTTTTCAGCGACTTTGGTGTGATAGCATTAACGGTAAATATCTTGGCCACAGGTGTGACATCAAGATTTAGTTTATGTACCCATTATTTCTAACTTTTGCTCCTTTCATATCTTTAAAAGTAAACCCACTTTATTTTGGGAGAATTGTTGGTTTGGCAATGCTCAATTAAAATATAATTTCCTAAACATTTACTCCTTTTGTAATAACCATAAAATTTCAGTTGTCACAGCAGCTACTTTCCTCTTTAGTAAATTTTTCTCCCTTGCCTGCTATCCCTTGATGCCACTAACACTTTGGAGGATTTCATTGATATAATTAACACAATCAACCTCTAACATGGAAACAACCATGTAACTCGGAATCGTAGCTCCAAAGGTGTATATAAAACCAAATCTTGTTATTCAATATTAATAGATGGGGGGAATTAGGTTTCCCCATTATGATTTTATTTGGATATCCATAGCCTCTCTTAAAATTAAATTGTTTGCACGGTTAGCTTTCGAAGACAGAATTCTTACCAAAGTTAATCTAACAAAGAAAAGGCTAAGAGGGCAATGTTATTTGTTCTTGTTGAAACACTAATATTGAAATTGCTAGAAATCTATTTATTGACTGCAACTTTTCCTTTGATTTCTGGAATTTTATTTTCAAAAACAACTGCTCTATTTGATACGAAGACTTTATAAATTTCATTTCTACCATTCATTCTAACCTTAAATTTAAGTTATCTATGATGGTCTAACACATTCTACTTCTAGCCTTTTTCTGGTTTGTCTAAAACAATAGAAATAATATTATTTTTACAAATTTTTGTTGGAATATCACCTCAATAGTCTTTCTTATCTTTAATATGTCGATGTGTTAATTAGAGCGTTCTTCCACAAGCAGTGAAGCCTAAAGAAGCAGCTTCTATTTGGAAATGCCAAGCGTCAAACATCCCTGACGTTCTTTCAACAATAGCATCCCTTCTACCAATCAAGCTCCACCTCATAATACTACAAGGAAGTGAGCAGATGAGCCCGATGCTAAGGAAAATCCATAAAACACTCGCCTATGCCTCCTTTGTGTTGGTTTTCTCTTCTGTGTTTCTCTTTCTTCTATCTATTTTTCTTAGGTTGCAGCGTCAATGATGTGGACTATAATTTTTGGTGACTTTTGCTTCAGTTGTGATTTCATGACTTTTAATCAAACTTAACCTATCATCTCAAAAAAAGTTTAAAACAGGACTGTCGTGTAATAAAGCCAGCCACATACACGTAACTAGACATATATATATATATGGAAATGGATTCTCTAGTGGTACCACTAAAGTATCATCTCTAGTAGTATCACTTTTAGATGGTTCAGATTAAATTTAATTAACTATAAGAAATAAGTTTGTATAATTATAAAGTAGTGTTTATCAGAACAAAGAAAAAGTTATAAACGCATGGTCTGTATAGTTACGAAGTAACTATACAGACTTACTTCATATAGTTAGCCAAATTTAATTTGAACAGTTAAAAATAACATCACTAAAGATGATACTCTAGTAATACCACTAAAGTGTCATTTTCCTATATTCATATATGAGATCATGGACTCTATAGGCACCAAACTTCTGTGGGTGCTCGATCTAAACCATCTAATCAAGATCAAATAGCTGCAGAAGGGACGAGCATGTGGGCGACAATGACGACGACAATGCAGGCGTCAGTGACAACAATGATGCAGGCGACAACTTCCGTGAGCGATACTGATTCATTGTCGAGGAGAAAGAGAAGAAGGCTTTCGCACGGTAGAAATCTGATTCACTATTGGGAGAGAAAGGGAAGAAGGATCCACACTCTCACCTTCGACGTCTGATCTCGATTGGACAACTTAGATCGAGTACCCACAGAAGTCACTTCTATGGATACCTATAAAGCCATTTTTTCGGTACGAGTTCTATAGGTACTTATAAAATCTACTTTTATAGGCACCTGTTGATTGATCGACTAGTGAAATTTGATTTTTTTTTACATTAAAATAAAAGATTGCTTTCGTGTAGTGAAATGAGTAGAACATTTTTTTTTTACTTTCTTTCTACTTTTCTCATTATTATATATTAGATGTAAAGAAAGTGTGTGTGTGTGAAAAAAATTTTCAAATAAACAAAAGACTTTAGCCATTTTACAACTGCAGCAGATAGCATGACAGGACAACTTAACTATGGACACACTCTAGCTATATGAGCTGTAACGAGAAAATATGGACCCACCAAAGCAAATAAGCCGTAAGTTACCGAACAGAGTAGTCCAGCGACTTGTTCCTTTCCACCGGACCAATCACACACCCCCTTTTTTTTTAAAGATATCACACACCCATTCTTCACTGGTCTCTTTATAAATATCCCGAGAATTTTTAACAAAAATGCTTCCATGAAAACAAATGAAGAGCGTTTATCGTAGGCCTTACCTTGCCGTCGTACTCTCGTCTTGACAGCACCTCCGGAGCAATGTATGCGGGTGTCCCAACCGTCGATTTGGGTCTTGAGTGGAGTAGAGATGACTGCATTTTTTATTTTTTTCAACAACGAGAAAATTGTTATTCCCATTTTGGTCGGCGGAAAACAAGAAAGGAATGTAGAAGGACCTTGGAATAACCAAAATCACAGATCTTGAGACGAGGAGCAGCACTACCATCCAGCAGAGTGTTCTCGAGCTTCAAGTCACGGTGGCATATTTGCTGGGATAGAGGAAGGGTATTAATTAACCTCCACCGTCTATTAAATTTATATAATCGAAGATGGTGCATGCCAAGAAAACTGAAGATTTGATGGGGAAAAACAAGCGAGCTCTCGATAATTACCATGTGATGGCAGTAGCTAACGCCTGAGATGAGCTGCTGGAAGAAATATCTCGCCTGGAGAAAAAAGTAGACGATGATCGAATTCAGAAGTGCCACTTCATACTAATGAGGTCACGATCTTTAAACAAAAAGGGGGGAGGTGGACCTCGTCTTCGCTGAATCTCCCAGCGTTGCAGATGCGCTCAAACAGCTCCCCACCGGCGGCGTACTCCATCACAATCGCCAGATGTGTTGGCGTCAGGACCAGCTGTGCATCCATAAAGATCAAACACTTTCCCATCAAACACGAACAAACAACACAAGGGAACAACAAATCCCTAATTATCCGACCTCCTTGAACCGGATTATGTTCGGGTGACGGAGCGATCTATGGTTGATGATCTCCCTCGCGACGTTCTCATCAATCTTACACAAACAAAAAAACCAAACACAACACACTCAGCCACATACCTTGCGTCCCCTGTCGATCAGAAGACAAAAAAACCGGTGGGAGAAGGAAATAACGCAATAAATGGAAACCGCACGTACCTTGCGTCCCCTCTCGATGTACTTCATGGCGACGAGTTCTCTGGACTCCTTGTTCCGCATCAACCTCGCAACCCCGAAGTTCCCAGATCCAATGTCCCTCACAACCTCGTACTTCTCCATCCCTTCCCAACCCCACGCTCCTCCAAACTCGGATCTCTTCCGTTGATATCGATCGTCAACAGAGGAACGCAAACTATAAATTCCCCCGCACCACAGTAATCGCCTCCTCCTCCTCTTTCACCGATCACCACCGCGGAGTGGAAGCAGAAGAACACACGTTATTCTCGGTGCATTAATCGGCGGAAGCCGAGATCTGATCGGTGGCGGTTTTGCCGGGAATTCTCGAGGAAGCTCGATCGCCGGAGGACAGGACATGGAAGGGAGAGGGGTAGAAGTTTATATAATTAAAAAAGGGAAAAAGGATAGGAGAGAAGACATACACGATTTTTGTGTCAATACGATCTACATCATCAATATGCTAACCTAAGTATGGCCTATAGTACAAAAAAATATTACTTAGTTCTTCCTCTGGTGTTGTGACCCTATGGTCAGCCTAATGACCTAACAACCGATCCAACACCCGGTGGCCAGTCTCCCCTGTTGGTCGCACGACCCATTCATGGTTCACCCCCCTCTCGCCCACACAACCGTTCACCCTGCAGTCCTTGCCGGCCTACACGGCCTTACCCCTCGGGCGGGATGACGAGACCCAACACTACGAGCCGACTGTCGACCCAATGACCCAACAACCAACCCAATGACCCGACTACTATCCCAAGCATAGTTCCCCAACCTGCTTGCCCGTGCATACGACCGTTCAACCATCAATATTTAAATCTAATTCAACATTCAAGTATTCAACAACTTAATAAATGAGATAATCAGACAACAATGCATATAATTAAATTAAATTTTTATTTATTAATGAATTACGTATTTTATATTTACATTATTACAAATTTATAATTACATTTAAATAAATTTTACAAAAAAATTAAATTACATTTAAAAAAAATTACAAATTAAAAAATTAAAATTAAAATATTTTAATTATGAAATATTTAAGTTTATAAGTTGCTCAATAAAATCTTCAACTTAATCTTAGTCATGAAGAGCAAGCTTCCAGTCTTTTATACACATTAATTCTTCTATTATATCTTCTTTAAATTTGCATCTTCGATCATCAAGCACGTTGTTATTCATATTGAAAACATATTCACAAGCTACCGAAGACACTGAAATTGTTAATAAATGTTTTGTCATTATTGATAATATTGGAAAAATCAGTGATTGTTGCCTCCACCAATCTAAAACATCAAACGTATTTAAGTTAGAATATTAAGTAAATAATAATGATTGGTGATTCGTTGCATTAAAAGTAATTAATTCTTATCTAGATAGTATATGATTATAATTATACGATGATAATGTTGGAATATCTTCATCAAATCTTGGATCTTGTAAAAATGCCCATGAATCTAAAAATGGTCCAACATTTGATTCTGGTATTGTGGACATTAGTGGAGGAGAATGTTCTATTCTTAATCCATATCTTTGTGTGTATAAATCAAACATTTGATTTAATTGTTCTTCTATTGTACTAGCATTTAATCCTAAATCTACACCTAAACTCATTTGTATTCCCCTAATTAATTTACTAGCATATCTTATTTTACACCTAGGATCTAAGTATGCACTCAAAATATATAATGTAAGGATTTCATTCCAATATTTTAAAAAATTTTGTTTCATGTTATTTACTATTGGTTCGAAAAATAGATATACTTCATATTTATTAAAAACTCATGAAATATCATATAAATGATGCAACACATAGATGTAGAATAATAAATTCCTGATAATCTAACCGTTGCATCATAAAAAGGTTTTAAAAATTTAACAAAACATTTTACAATTTTAAAATCATTCTCAGTTAATTATTTTTGACAATCATCACAATGATGACGATTATACAAAGACATTATTAAAATTTCATATGGTAATACACTTTCTAACATTAAATATAATGGATCCCACCAATGCTGAACATTTAAAGAGAATTTTTTATGAGGCATTTCAAAAGTATCACATGTTTTATCAAATTGTTGCTGCTGCATTCTTGAACTAGTTATAAAACTTACAGCATCCCTAATAAGTTCAATATAAATTTTAATTTCTTTTACACCTGATTGTACAATAATATTAATTACGTGACACATACATCTTTGGTAAAATAATTTAAAACCATTTGGTGGACTTATTCTAATTTTAAACATTGGTATTGTTGTAGTATTATTAGCTGCATTATCAAAAGTTATACTACCTATTTTATTTCTAATTCCATATGAATCAAAAATTTCCATAATGTTTACAAAAATTGTTTCAACAGTATGTGTATGTTGAATTTTTCTAAATCCTATTAATCTTTTTGTAAAATCCAAGTTTGATCAATATAATGTGCAATTACAGCTATGTACCCATCCTTAGTTCTACCTGATCAAATATCTGAAGTACATGCTATACATGTCATTATTGTACTCATAACATTAATAAGTTCTAATCTAAGCTTATTAAATGAAATCATAATATCTGACCTAATAGTATTTCTAGATACAGGTTTATATTGTGGACAATATGCTTTACTAATATAATTAT
Source organism: Amphibolis antarctica (assembly GCA_024699675.1). Classification (NCBI taxonomy): domain Eukaryota; kingdom Viridiplantae; phylum Streptophyta; class Magnoliopsida; order Alismatales; family Cymodoceaceae; genus Amphibolis; species Amphibolis antarctica. The sequence continues at coordinate 22,677 of JAMKPZ010001062.1, forward strand.
CAAAACGTTTATTTCCTCCAAAACTTATTGGTAAATCTTCTGAACAAATAAATCTAGCATACAAGTCCCTAGTCCTTTCCAAATCATAAGTCCATGAACTAACACTACCCTCAGGAGTAAAAGAAAGTTGGGTTTGAATTATTTTATCCTTATTCCTATTTTCATATGTACTAATATGCCTAGTTAAATGACCTGTACCGCTAGACGTTTTGCAAGAAAAGTCAGTGTTACAGAGGTTGCAGAAGGCTCGTTCCTCTTCTGTGTCGTCCACCATAGCTTTCATCATTATTGTGTACTTTGACCAGATGGAAGCTCTCTTCCGAGACTTCCGAGACGGCACAGTTGAGGTTGAAGCTCCAGTAGTCTCCATTGACGGTGTTACTTCAGCTTCAGGAAAGTTTTCTTGAGAATATTCGTAGCCTCCAAAACTTTGGTTTTGGTAGTGTGCCATTATTTGTGACTTAAGTGAGAAAATTTGAGAAATTGAGAATTGAGATTAGAGTTTGGAGAATTTGGAGTGAGTTGGGTGAAAAACAAAATCCAACTCTCTCAATTTATAGAGAAAAGTTGGTTGAGCTGTTGAGGCGGTAGTCAATCGTTTCACCTGGTAGTCGGTTGCCCGTTGCGCGGAAGCGAGCCACCCGTTGCGCAGAAGTGGGCCACCCGTTGCGCAGAAATGGGCCGCCCGTTGCACGGAAGTGTGCTGACCGTTGCTGCGTTGCACCTTGCAAGCCGTGACCCGACGACCGACCCCAAGCACAGTTCCCCATCAGCCCATCTTGCCTGCCCGCACACTACACACTCGACCGTTCACCCTGGTTGCCGACCCAATGACCCGGTAGCCCATCCCCCCGCCGGCCACACAACCCGTTCAGCCCCCTCCTATGCACTAGCGCACGCGACCGTTCACCCCAGCGACCGACCCAGTGACCTGGCGACCCATCACCCCCGCCAGCGACACAACCCATTCAGCCCCCTCCCACGCACCAGTGCACGCGACCGTTCACCCCGGCTGTCGCCCCAATGACCAGGCGGCCAATCCCCCCGCCGACCACACAACTCGTTCTGCCTCCTCCCGCGCACACGACCCTTCACCCCGTCGGTCACACAACCCGGTAGCCGGCCCAATGAACCGACGACCAGTCCCCCCGCCGGCCACACGACCCGTTCTGCCTCCTCCAGCGCACACGACTGTTCACCCTGCCGGCCGCACAACCCTACAGCTTATCCCCCCCGCCCTCTCGGCTCACCGACACATGCGATCGTTCACCCCACCAGTCACATGACCCAGCAGGCCATCCCCCCTACCAGCCACACGACCCATTCAACCCCCTCCCTCCCGCGCATGCGACCGTTCACCCTACTGGCCGCACGACCCAGCGACCAAGTCCCCCCCCCCTCCCGCAACCTGGTGACCGGTGTTCTCCTCCAGCCCTCCCTAGCTCCCCCGGGTCCCCCCTCCTACGAGTTCGCGACCCACCTGCTAGTCTCATGGTGGGTCGGGTCATGCCTATTTCGTGCTGGAATTCATGTCGTACCGACACAACACAAACGGCTTGGGGGTTCAGCCCAGGCATGACCTACGGTACGAAAAATTTTTCATACCGTGCCATTAACCGACACAGTCAAGCTATACCGAGCCGTGCCAACATGGCCCATTGACAAGTCTAGAAGAGAGGAGAAGGTGGTGTACGTTTTATGGAGAAGTCCCTATCCTTTTTTGATATGTTATTTTCAATACATGCCAATTATGATGTAAGAGGGAGAGAGGGGGAAATGCTATTATCCAGACATTAACAATAATTCCTGTAATTTTTACTCTCTTTTTTTACTAATTCTTTAATGATATGAGTTACTTTTCTTGTACATATTTTTAAATCATTTATATATATATATATATATATATATATATAATAGAGGAAGATGAAAAGAGGAATTTAAAAGATAATAAATGAGAGATTTAAGAAAATAATGGTGTATTGTAAAAATTTTAGTATGATCATTTATGGCTACTTAATAGAAGTGAAAGGGAAGAGGTTGTCTCTAAGGTTCGAATATAATGCTCTAATAGTATGAATTCAGGAATATCAATTGGACGATAAGGATTGCAATATATATGAGAATAGAGACCAATGTCATGTTAATTAGTTGAGTTATTAAAAAATTTAGATAATTTAAATTTAATTTAGATCATTAAATTAGGACATAACTAAAAAACTAACTCCAGTAATACCATTAGAAAGCATTTTCCTAATTTTTTTAATTCAAATTTAATGATTTTGTTTATTTTTAACTTATTCGAGTTTTCAAAATCACTTACAATATTATTATTATTACGTATATTTCAATATATAAATTTTTATTACTTAAATTATTATTACTTTTTGACTTTTTAGAAGTTAAACTCGTTTAATGGGTTAAAGTCTATTTTAATCGTTTTAATTTGAATGTTTATAGTACTGTTATATTAATATTTTATAAATTACTTTAAATAATTATTTTATTTTATTTTATGTATTATTATAATCATCACGTAGCTAAAATTATCGTATATGTTAAATCTTGTTGTCTCTATTTAACATCGTATTATTACAGTTGTACAAGTCTAGAATATATTCTTTCCATTCATTTATAATTTTCTATTTACATGTGACAAATATCTATAATTGATTAGTACTATAATAATACATGGAAATATAAAAAAGTTAAGATGACTATTCAAAATTATTATCATATATATTGTGTGGATGCATGTTCAATTTTTAACAAAAGTATCTTGATATCTTGGTGGTAAGGCGTTAATTGTCTATACATCCATGAAGAAAAGTGAGTAATTTATGTTTTTGAAAAATATGAAAAATAATAAATTATTTTATTATTATTTTTTATATTTTTCAAAAGACATAAATTCTTCAAAAAGGATCGATTTGAGAAATAAAAATTTTAAAAATAATAAAAAATTAGGAAATGAAAAAAAAATTAAAATTATTGATGTATGTTGTAAAAATTTGAAAAATTTAATTTAAAAAATTATAAATATTTAGTAATTATTGGGAGAGATTGGACAAGACACATCAAGTTAAAGAAGTATATCGTAATGAAATTTTTATCAATTACAAGAATTTTTCTAACCAAACAAGTAGAAAATGACAAAAAAAATTTATACTTATAATGATAAAAAAAATTAATTTTTTTCATATTTTTTAAAATATACAAATACCTAGAAATACAGAAATGTTTTAAAAATTTACTTTTCTAAGATTTACAAGGAACACAAACCACTCTCTTGGTAACCAAATGTTGTAACTTCTAATATTATAAAAAGTTAAGGGTTGAATATCATTATCGAATGAAATTAATATTTATTATTGTAAAATAAAAAGTTATATAACAATAATAATAATACGTAAAAATTTAAATATAATTAAAATTGCAATTGAAAAATGATTACTTACGTGGACGTTTGAAAAGAAGGCGGACGAATGTATAATGAAAAGCACGTCAAATTCCGAGGCGGAAGCAGAATCATCTGCAAGATCGCGGTGAATCCTTCCAATCGGAGATGAGCCCCCAAGTCGCCCACCCACCCAGGAGGAACTCGACGTCGACGGTCGCCAAGGCCAGGCGACTTCCCTCCTCCTCTTCCTCCGCCGCCGCCGCCGCCAAGAAATCGAACCACTACTCCAAGCCGTCTTCTCCAGATAACCTCGGCGTAAGGGTCGTGAAACTAGCTAATTGTCAGCGTTCGGGTTTTAATTAATATAATTCTCTGATCTAATTAGGTGTTTCATGCTTCATGATCGACCATTGCTTTGGTTAATTCTTGTGGAAATTGATAATTATTATGCATACGCATGCGGAACATTTTTATTAATTAGCTCAAACGACGGCGGGAGGACGGTGAAGAAGCTGATGAGGCTTTCGAAGGCTCTTATCGTTCCCGAGGCGACCAAGGTTTGGGAAGCGTGCAGGAGGATGGCACGGCGGAGGGTTGACGCCGTGCTTCTCACCGATGCCGACGGCTTGCTCTCCGGAATACTCTCCGACAAGGTTAATTAATTGTTATTGGATAAAATATATAGTTCAGGTGAATGTAAAATATTGTTTACTTTTCTTTATTTTTAATTCTTAAAATTACTTTTATTTTTGTAATAACGTACTTATTTTATAATTTATTTTTTTTATTATCATAATCATCCTTTTCCTTTCTTTCATTTTAAAATTGGTTATTTAAAAATCACTTTTCTCCAATTTTAGAATAGAAAAGTGGAATCGGTATTGAATATAACTTTTATCATTAAATTACTATATAATTTTAAATTTATTTGTAAAAATAGTTTCTAATTAAGACTTTATAGAATACTTGTGAGTATTTTCTTGTTAGTCAACTGATTGAATTTTATTTCTTCATCTCCTTCTTGAAGAAAGGATATTGCGACGAGAGTGGTAGCGGAAGGGCTGAGGCCGGAGCAGACCCTTGCATCCAAGATCACGAGCAGGAATCCGATCTTCGTCTCCTCCGCCACCTTGGCCATCGAATAATAAATCAAATTATTGGACATCACCAGATGCGATAGCAAGGATGGAAAAGATTGCAGAGCAGGGGAGTGCCATTGCTGCAGCCGTGCAAGGTGTGGAACGGCGTTGGGGGAACAATTATTCTGGTGACGTACCACTTGCGCGCTTTATATATATATTTACGTACTTTACCATAAGTTCAGATGCAGAAGCTAATTAATTAGGTTGCTAATCAAATGTTAATTTGCTTAATCAATCCGATCCTGTTCTTCCAGACCAACTGGCATTCATCGAGACGCTTCGTGACAGGACGTTTAAGCCAACTCTATCAACCATCGCCGCTGAAAACACAAAGCAAGATCTCGATCACTTCCTTCCCCTCGCAGCTGCATCGATCATTCATTCTTTATCGATTAATTAATTACCTATTAAACCTTAAATTCTAAATCTCAAGAGGTTCCGTGGACATCAAAAATCGAATTTTTCAGGTATTTGTGCATCTTAAAAATTTTGAAACAATTTTAAATGTTTCTATTATTATAAGTATAATTTTTTTCTAATATTTTTCATATATTAGGTCAAGGAAATTATTACAATTAGTAGAAATTTCATTATAACGTAATTTCCTGATATTATGTGTCTTACTTAATCTCTCCTAACTATTACTAAACTTACGATGGTAAAGAAAATATGAAATTATATTAAAATATTAAAATATAAAATATTTATAAACTTTTGTAAATTACTTTTTTAGAATTTTCATATCGTACAGTCCTAAATTTTTTTTCATGTCCTAATTTTTCATTTTCTTTTACTTTTTCTATTCTCGTTTATCAGAATATTGACGTGCACAAATAAACTTTTAAGGTATACGAAAAGAAAAAGAGGTCAATCATGCATATCTGCATATATCCACTAATTAATATGTTAACTTTCCTAATTAACCGTTTTTGCTTAATTAATTTGTCGTAGAGTTGCAGTGGTATCGCCCTCGGATGCGGAGTGCCTTGCAACGAAAAAGATGCGCGAATGCCGCGTCTCCGCGGCGGTCGTCGTCGCCGGCGGCGGAAAGCCACTGGGAATTTTCACGTAAGTACGTAGCAATGCGTGCATGCATGCATGCTCTTCCATGTATATTTATACATATCTTGATTTATATATTTTACTAATTTGCACGTAAGTTCGTTCGTACGTACGTACTTGAGTCTTGATCATCCATCAACGTATATATATATTTCTGAAGCTCGAGAGACGTTCTGATGCGCGTGGTTGCACACAAGCTTTGCCCCGAGCTAACCCTCGTGGAGAAGGTAATTAATACGTACTTACCATGCATATATCCTAGCTCCTAATTGTTCGTTGTGTATTCTAATTTTATCTTATTACGATCAATTGACTGACCAGTAGGATATGACTTGGACTTCATTTTTTATTTTTTTTACTTTTAATTTTTAAAAATATTCTTAATTTTACGATGACATATATATTCTCTAATCTACTTTTTATATTATCAAAATTACATTTCATCTTAACTCCTTCTATCTCAAAACGATTCTTCTAAAAATCACTTTTTCCACTCTTAAAAGCTGAGAGTAAAAAAAAAGAATGCTCCCTTAATTAAGGTGATATAAGTGTCTTAGTTTTACTTATTATTTTTCATATAAGACTATTTTTCTAACATATCTCTATACTTGTGAGTCTCTTATTGGAATATTCTACGTAACGTCTTACGTGTAATGTGCATGAACTAGTTATGATACCGTATAGATTTTACTTCACTAAAACTAATTGTTTAGTGAGAAAGGACTTATAAATGATATAATAATCTCAGAAGGTGTTTGTGCATCTCAGAAGGACTTATAAAATAAGGTCAATGGGAAAGTCATTTCCCATTGACCTTATTTTAAACAGTATTTGTACAAATGAGAAATGATGGAAAATTATTTTTCCACAATTTCCCAACATATAGAAATAAAGCACGATTTCTCCACATTTATTTTTGACACCCCTTGTTGTGAATACATGCATGAGAAATCGATCACTTAACTTGTATATAAGTCATCAATATCGTGATCCCCAATATCTTATTTTACGTAAATTTTCAAAGTCACCCATTTTGAGTTTTCTATCAAATCTCGTTATTTTCATTTTTCATTAATTCTTAAATTCTTGTCATTTCTTTTCTTGTCATTTACACGTGTACAAACGGAATCTTTAGTTTCACTTATATTTTCAACGTGAAACTCTACTTTTTCTTGACATTCATGACCACAATAAGTTAAATGTCTGTAAGTGAAATTGTAAGAAATGATGAGAAGTTAAATTGATAGCGTATATTAATAACTAAATTGACAACGTATATGAATTTTTTCCAACGAATCAAATGATTTTAATAAGGTGATCGAATGCATTTATTTTTGGTAGGTTCTGAAGTTGCACGTGGATGATTCGGGTGGGAAGGGGGAAGCCGAAACACCAGCATCGCCGCCGCCCGCGTCACCTCTCAATCCCGCGGCGGTACAAGCCCCAGCTGCATGCCTGTCGACCTCTCTCCAAGCCGGTCTCCTGGCGGGCGCGGTGTCGCTCGCCAGCATGGGCGTGATGGTGTACCTGAAGTGATGCCGCAGCTCATGGTGATCGACGGCGGTGCAGCGCCAACACACAGATATATATATGTGTGTGTGTGTGTGTGCGCAAATTAATCAACCCCATATCCTCGTTCGCAGATATATGTGCTTGCTCCAGCAGCCAGCGTTCATGGTGTTCCCGTACTTGCTAACCAGGAGCGCACGAAGCTTCCTTTCTCTAGCTGATATATATATGTATGTATGTGTGCATGTGTGCGTGTTCTAGTCACTGTTCTTGCAGGGCGTCCATTTTTTTGGGTCCGTGTGGTTTGATGAGGGATTTGTGTACGTGATCGAATAAATTAAACCAGCGTTGTATACCCACTGTTCGTACATATGCAATATATTGTTTTAAAGATATTACATAATTAGAATAGTATCATAGTTAATTAGAACAGCATCATATTGCAGAAAATAAACTTATTGTCTTAGGCATTTCCACATGAAGCTTCGGAGAAAGCACAAGCTACAAAGATGAATAATTAATTACTCTAGTTATATCTCTGTACTTTAACGAGGCCGTGGTTGAATCCCCTTTGTCTTGTAATTTACTGTTTTATTTGAACCGAGCAGAGATCTTCTCTTATTTATATATATATATATATATAGACACACACACACCAATCAATCCTTGGCGTGGCCCAGCCCCAGCAATTAATGGAAAAATTTATTGTTTTTTAAAATTTCTATAATGTACACGAATAATTAATCTTAAATTTTTTTTTTTCTAAGTACATAAACATACCCTTAAGCAACAAGAAAAAGAAGAAATCATGAGGGTTAAGATTTTCTCCGCTAAATGCATATGTATGATACATTGGAGCATTACGTACGTACATATGCCTTGGATTAATCTTTCTTTCGTATGTATAGAGGTTGGGTATGGAAAAGTACAAGTGAAATGGTCACACAACACTAGCTGTTTAAAACATCAATTTCAACTACATACAATAACGAAAATTAAAATCTGATAAACAAACAAAAGACCTAAATACCATTCCTTCCCAACATCACTTTCGATAATTCATATCACTCTTATTAGAAAGATTAGTCAATAATCTAATTTCACAAACAGACACAATATTGAGTCCACATACCAGCCTAAGCTCAACAATCGAGAATGATCCATATTATCAACCTAAATTTGGAATACATTGGGATGTATGGCATGTAAGCATGGATATGGAAAAATGGATTCTTGTTTTTTTCTAACTAGTTCAACGGAAAAAATAAAAATGTGGCGAATGAGGGAGCCTCTTGATACGGTTCGAGAAGCCAAACGCTTATGGGGAGAATAGTTACTTCCAACTTGGAAGTTAAATCAATGATGGGGAACGAAAAGATGGCACAGTCGTGGAGGGTAAATATAGCGTACATACAAAAACGCATCTCAATCTAGAGCCGATAGCACCGCATCAGTTACCTCTTCTGTTTGGCTATGGCCTCCTAAATCTTTGGTCCTGTATTTGCCTTCCGCAATTACGCGCTTGACGGCAGTTTCTAGTCTGTCTGCGAACGACGGGAACTGCAGATGTCTAAGCATCATTGCGGACGACAGAAGCAATGCCACGGGATTGGCGTGATGCTTTTCCAGCATCTTTTCATCACCCACGTTGCCAGCTGAAGCGCCTTGCTCAAAAATTGCATGGTCTTGACCAGCATTACCTGAGATATATCATGTATTCGAAGTTACAGATCACGAAGGCCAGGGAAAAAAATTACCAGCTCATGCAGGAAAGCACCTAAGGTGATGTTTTTGCTTTTAAAATTAATAAGAAATAATGAGAAATGATAAAAAATTTACCTATTATTTTCTACCATTTTACATAATTTCACATTATTTTTAAAAACACAAACTCCCTGTAAGTGTCTTCTTCAAATGAAAAGGTTTGATTATTTACAAATTGATTTGAGTAGAACACAGACGAATAGACAGGCGAATTGGAAGAAAACTTGACTTCAGAGGGCACGTGGAAATCATTTTGTAGATTTGCCCACATTTTTTGACCACAGGAAATGCATCCATGTATGATGAGAGTAATCGAAATTCGAATGAATTTTCTATAAAACTACAACCAGATGGGAGCATATAGATTTTACTGATTGCTTGCATCGTTGGGGGCGAGCTAATGAAGTGAAATCATACATTTATGTAAGAGCTAGTCAGAGATTAAAATAGGAGGTACCTCCTGGCATGACACCGGTGCCACCGGCAATACCAGCTGCTGCATTTGCAACAAGATTACCATAAAGATTTGGTGTAACCTGCACAGGAAGAGTCTCGGTGAGCAAAAAGCAGGCCGACCAGAAAAATGCCTAAAGATGAGGAAGGGGCCAAACATGGTATAGCAAAAACCAAAAGGTAAACCATCAAAAGGACAATTCACATGGATCAAGTATTCAAAATCAAAATGTAAGAAAAAAAAAACAAATCGTTATCAATTATTTGTAATTTGATTGTTTTAGTGCATCAAAGCAAACAGCGACAAATGCTTAACAACGTATGAGAAAATTCATCACATTAACTGTTTTAAACTTGCATGTGGAAGGAAAACAACTAATGAGAATGCAAAGCAAATTTATTTGGGATAAATGAATGCATGGAAGCTAAAACCGATTTCAGATGCATTACAGTATTAGGCCAAGGTTGACAGTTGAATTTTCATCATAGGGAATCATATGGAGCTCACCATTCATCCTTGAAGGGGGGTTTGTGCTTTTGTAAAATATGGAAAATGATAGAAAATGGTGAAAAAATTGACTTATTATTCTCACAATTTCTTATCATGTCTCATAATTTCTAAATACACAAATCCCCCCTTATGCAGAGATTGATTGATGGAATGGTACAGATTTTATACTGGAGACCTGGGAAAATATCTACTAGAATGGAAATATGGATGGTAATGCATAGTGTCATTTTTTCATTTTAGAAAAGTTGTCTTCGTGTAACATAAATTATGATCATGTTAAACATTTTGTCAACGGATCCATTAATGATTAAATTTATTCCAGGGTTATTAGTATTAGATGCTAATATCATGATTAGAAAGAGAAATATCAAAGTACATAAGAACTCGAGAATTAGGTGGGGAAATATAAAAAGTGAAAAGAAAATTATATTTATAGAAAACTTGTTACAAGAAAGAATAGGAAATTAGATGGAGAGGTGAATAAACTTTGGAATGAAATGACTACTTATATTAAAAAGCTCGCTAGGAAAATTTTAAGAAGTCTTGTTAAGTAACTCTACCAAGTAAAGAAAGTTAGTAGTAGAATGAAGATGTACAAAAGATGATAAAAGAGAAAAAAAACTATAAAACCCATCATAAATGTAGAAATGAGGAAAAAGGCTCATAAATAATTATATGAAAATTTAAACGCAAAACAAGGGAAAAAATAGAATATATATATTGTCTAAGGCTAGAGAAAGAAAATCTAGAAATTTCAGTAACCTAAATTGTATCAAAAACAAGGATGCAAGAGCTTTAGTAAAATAAAATCAAATCAAAGATAGATGATGCACGTATTTTAGTAAACTTTTTGATGAATCTACTATAGAAAACTTTTACATGCAAAATTTAATTAGCAGTACAAAAAATATAAACTATATTTATTTTAGAAGGATTCATGGTTTGAAGGTAAAAGAAGCAATTAAGAAAATGAAATTTGGGAAAACAACTCGACCAAATGATATTCTTATTGAAGTGTGCAAATATATGGGTGAAATAGGAATTAAGCAATTAACTAAGTTTTTTAATATAATTTGCAAGATAAAGAAGATGTCAGATGAATAAAGAAAAAGTTCTTAAATATTTATATTAAGAGTAAAGGAGATATATAGAATTATAATGATTAATTTGATATTAAGTTAATGAGACATACTATGAAATTACAGGAAAAAATAATCAAGCAAAGACTAAGGCATGTCACTAAAATCACAGAAAATCAATTTGAGTTTATGTCAAGTAGGTTAACAACAGAAGTTATTCATTTTATTTAGAGTTATGAAAAAAGATCTTCATATGGTTTTCATAGATTTAGAAAAAGCTTATGATAGAATACTTGAAAATCCATTGAGATGGATTTTAGAAAAAAAACGTAATCATAAGATATATTGATATTATAAAGGACATGTACCAAAGAACCATTACTACTGTTAAAATTATAGGAGGAAAAACTAGAAATTTTCCAATGGAAATTGGTTTACACCAAGGGTAGTCCATGTCTATTTGAAGATAAAATGATGCTTTAGGTAGTTTAATGATATTCTTAAAAGATCAATGAATGCACCATTAGGAGACAAAAATTAATAAAGTGCAGAAGAAATTAAAAATAGAGGTAGGCATAAAACTACTTGGTTAGACATTGTTAGAAAATATTTGCATTATGTAATTTAACTAAAGGTTGAATCATAGATAGAAATACATGGAAAAAAAAAATTTGCATGACGATCCCTGTAAAGGGATTATGGTTTGGATTGTTATTGTTATATCTATTGATGATTAAAATATTCTTCTAAAGCCAATATGACATTTATAAACATATTCAAGAATAAGTTGATATGAGCATGAAAAAATTTTATTCACTTTTTTTTTGAAAAAGAATTCTCATTGATCCATTTAAACATTTAGCTTGTTGTGGCACTACCATTACTTGGTCCTAAGTTCTAACCATTGAAAATCCATTCCGCACCCATACAAATTTTCAGAGTTTTATATGGGTAAGGGATTAAGGATGTAGGAAGATTCACCACGTTGACAACTAATTTGGCCAAGCAGTGCCCTATAAGCCTGTGCATTTCAATTGGCTTGCATTTTCGGTGTTGATTTACAAAGTGGAAAACATTTTCCTCATGCTATAGCATTGAACCAGAATGCCATCTATCAAGGACGTATATCAATAACCAAGTAAGCATAATCGGTAATTACAATACATTTTCATCTCATTCATACCATCTGATGGAGAAAAATACTACGGCATGATAGCAAAATGAGTGGCACAAATAACCACACAATAACAGAAATAATTTGTTTAATTCTTAATAGCATGATCATTAGATCTCTAAGTAGGTCTGTACTCAACTTATACCAAACCAAGAAGACATTAGATTCTTGGTTTAACCAATACACCAAATCAAATACAAAAAAACATGATTCATTGGAACCCATTAAACAGCTAGCAGATTTCAATTAATTGGTGCAAAACATACATTTGCATAGTCTATCATGCATGACTACTAATTGTAGCTTATTATATACATTACATGTGCCTATCAAGGTTCCGAAGGAAAGGGGAAAAAACTAAATCCCAGAACTTCGTTCTCAGTAATCCTAGGATATCAAAGATATAGATGTACGCAAAGGTATGATAGCATGAATGCATGATATGTTAGAAGTCATGGAGGATTTCAGAGCAACACCAGAAATGAAGTTCATGGGAAACCATAATTTCAGGAACACATTTACGAACGTTACTTTACCAGTCCCTCAAGAAGAACAGATACCGCATAGCTTGACACTAGCTAAACCTTGATTGACTAAAAGATTTTTTGAGTGCAATGAAATACCATAGATACACCATAGCAACATACCATGCAATCAACTTGCTCAAGCTTTGAAACAAATTGCATAACTGCAAGCCTTGATATTAGCTAAAACTAAATTGAGTAAAAGATCTTTCAAAGTGCAATGAAAGGGCAAATATATGCCGTAGTAACATACCATCACATCAAATTGCTCAGGCTTTGAAACAAGTTGCATGCAACAGTTGTCCACGATAATCTCATTGTACTTGATTCCAGGATACTTTGTTGCAACCTTACGACATGATTCCAAGAATAGACCATCTGCAAGCTTCATAATGTTGGCTTTATGGACAGCTGTCACTTTCTTCCTGTTGTTGAGGTAAGCATACTCAAACGCATATTTTGCAATCCGCTCTGAACAGAACTTTGTTATCACCTAGCAAACTTTCTTAGTCAGGGTCGAAACAAATTGCCAAAAAGTGACAACAAGCAATGTCTTGATCCCAATATATGGGGTTGACACCATGATTTTTTTCTCTCAATTTATGTTCATTGGTAATTGGCACAACAGAGCAAAGAAAAATCTTAAGAATCAGAACAATACAGCATCTAAAGGCCAACTGTGATAACAACCCTATAGCCATTAAAACAGCGTTAATATCCCTTCAAAGTTTTTGCTGTGTTCGAAGGAGATTTTCCATCAGAGGCCTAAGAGCATATTCAAACCAACATGGGGAACAGGTGGAGTATATTAGTAGGGTTCATCCGGAGATACATGTCTAAGAAGCTCCGCAAAATGAACCCAGAAGATCAAAATAATGGGATTCTCCTTCCTAATTCTAACATAACCAATCAAGCCATCTCCGCTCTTCTCTTCCTTTACTTAATCCTCACAATCAAAAACGAAAATATCTAGATCATCCCATACTCCATTAAAATAGATCGCATCGGTAACTTAAATAGAAGGAATTAATCTAGAGGAACCCCTTGGAAACCGAAAACGACGAGAGAAACGCAGAGCAAGCGAATAACAATATACGAAAATCAGAATACAAAAATAAATACCTTAAGGCTCTCCACCACTCCAGGCACCACCTCATGCTCGAGACCGGCGTACTCACCCTCGGTGTTCTCCCTGATGACCACGATATCCACATTGTCGTGCCTGGTAGGCAGCCCGGGCAGGTTGAAGCAGTTCACCAGCGACGCAAACAGATCGAGCTCCTTCCTCAGCTGCACGTTCAATGAGCTAACCCCGCCCCCGACGGGCGTCTTGAGCCCTCCCTTGAGGCATACCTTGTTCCTCTTGATCGAGTCCATAACCTCCACGGGGACGGTGGTCATGTCCCCGTAGACCTCGTACTTCTCGAAGTAGACCGGGGCGTGCATTGCCCCCATGACCTTCTCGACGGCGCCGGTGACGAGGGGACCGATCCCGTCACCGGGGATGAGGGTGACGGGTCGGGGAGTGCCATCGCCAGGGCGAGGCATGTAGGTGACGGATCGGCGGGAGGCGGGGGAAGGGAAGGCGGACGATCGGAGAAGAGATCTGAGGGGGAGGGTGGATCTGCGGTGCGCCATGGGGCCTAGGGATTCGGCGAAGTTCTGGAGATGGAAAAGATTCGGAGGTTCCGGTGGAAGAAGAAGGAGAAGCACAGGCTGCAGAGGGGGAAGAGGGAGGAGTCAAATGGACGGATTTGCCCTTTGGGAAGCAGAAAGTGCCTTTTCTTTCTTTAAAAAAAATCAGGAAATTAGGGTTTTTTTTTAGATTAGTTGTTGCATCATGGTTACGTCTGGGAATAATTGTTTAACAATAAACTAGAAATACTCAAATAGAAAGCAAGTTAAATAATACTTTTCGATTCCGAGAGATCTGCCGCCTAATGAGAGAGAGTTAACTGGAGCGATCAGGGCAATAGCGTCAACAGCTAAGTTGGCAAGTTCAAAGAGTGGAGGAGAAACAATAAAAAGATCTATGAATTGAGACATGAAATTTCTGCAAGCAATCTTTTATATTAGTTGTAATTAATAGAATAATCATGATGTTCTTGCAACTTTAATAAGATGTTTTCATATGAGAAATTAATAGGTTAATTTGCCAAAGAAATCTTGTTGAAGACAATTACGTAGATGATATGGATGACACTGAGAATTAATTTTGAAGCTTCAACCATTGTTTGTGTTTTTTGTGTATCAAAACTTATGACTTTTGTTCAATTCTATCGTAAGTACATGATTAAAGTGATTTTAGTAATATCGTATTTGTTCGAAAATATATATTTTAAGGATAGACAACTTAATATTATATAGAAGATAAATAGAACTTTTAAGAAAATACTTATTTTAAATAGAACATTACAAATGCAAAAGAAATTCAACAAGTTAAATAATTCATTTTAAAAAAATTTCAATAATATTACAAAATCAAGGAGGAAAATCATTAATTCGAATCATTTTTAAAATTATAAAGGATCAAATGTTACCCTTTTTAAAAAAATTTCCTGTAAATAAAATTTGTGTTTTTGAAAATGGTAAATTTTTTTTTTATCTTTTTACATTATTTACTATTATTTCTAAAAATACAAATAGATAATACAATAAAAAGATACAATACATAAATCAGATCCGATTAATACTACAGAATCGTTATCGGATCGATAAACGGGTTACGATCCGTGTACCATGCCACACAACAACTTACCGACCGCTGGTTCAAGATAGTGATGTGAAGCTTGAAGCCTCCGGCACAGCGAGGCCGACAGGAGAAGCCCAATCGACGGCGGGTGGCGGCGGCGAGGAGTTCCTGGGATGGCGGCGACGTTATCTAGCCGCGCCCTTTTCCTTGTCCCCGTCGTCGCTCCGGTCACGGGAACGCCTCCCAGGATACGGACGTGTCTCTGCCCGTCGCTTCGGCACTCTTGGAGCGCCGCGACTGGGACGTTGTTCCCGAGACTTCCAGCGCTCTCTCGGAGTCCATTCAGAGCGTCCCTGAAAGTGGCGGAATCTGAACCGGAGGTGATTTTCGTACCTCACCTACCTCTTCTTTTTCATGTATCTGCCATGATTAGCCTCCAAAAGTGGCATAGTTCCCGTCTGTTATATTGGATGAAATCGTTGTAAGGTACGTTTATTGAGTCCTAGAATACAACTTTTAACTTATGGAGCGATACTATTACAGCTCTTGAAAGGAGCAGCCGTGTTTGAAAGGAAAAACGGTTGTTCAGAGTTGTGTTTGTACATTGGAATAGTATTTTTTTAAAACGCCTGAAAATTTTAATTTTACTCTTAAAGATAATTTTTTTAAATAATGTTACTAACGATATTTTAAGAATATATTGTATTAAAAATATTTTTAAAAATAAATAAAAGTATCGGTAAAGTTTCAATTTTATGATTTTATAATGTTAAAAATATTTATTTTTTATAAATTTTTTATCAATGTTAAATTTTAACATACAATATCACGTAAATTAATATAAATTTATCAACTTTAAAAATTACATCATGTTAAGTCTGTAAATCACATCTATTATGTTCATGGAGGCAAACAACGTGCAAGGAGGCATGTCCTTTATACTTTAAAGAGTTGCCATTATTTTGAGGAACTGTGGACGAGCGGTTTTCCTATCGGGTGAAAAATTAACTACGTTAGAATTGATGTACTAAGATTCTGGAACTATCATATTAATCAAAAAATGTGTATTTGTTTGCGCAGTTCCAAAAAAAAAACAATCTACTCTAGAAGCTAGGAACAAACACAAACAAATTCACTCATAATATTCTTGATGCTGTCCAATTTCATCCTGGACAGACGTGTAAACAAAACTGATGATGTATAATTTGTCTTCTCATGCCTTATTAAGTGGCGGCAATATATTCTGAGAACCATCCAGGAAATTCTAATGTCCGATCATGTTAGGCATTAGAAAATGTTTTTCTTGAATTTTCTATTTGAAGAATTGCAGAGTGTTTATTTTGTAGTTCATGAGTTATTTGGACCCTGCATGATTGATCGAAATCATGACATGGACCATGTGAAGGCAACAAATGGGTGGAAGTGTATTGATCACCAACCACAACAATACCTCTATATATAGAGGTTATACAAGTACTTGCAATGCAACATGCAATAATCCTAACATTCCTGATACTCTCTCTCAAGTTGGAGCATTTACTAAAGGTCCATACACATGGTATCTAAGCAAAGATGATCTGGGTGGGTTTGACTTCATTTCCATCTAACTAATAAAAAAGGAGACACCTATGAGACATTAAGAAAGCCATAAGTGAGGAGATATAACGGAATGCTCTCACTCTCATATTGATAGAAATTAAAATAAAACATGAATTAATATATAAATGTATCAATACACTCATTGTCAATTGATTTTAAGTTAGTTGTCCACATTTCAACATTCCAAATTATGGGAAGGCATTTGCATTTGCTATTATTGGAGTTTATCACATTCACTCTTATTGATTTCTCAGTGAACAGGCTAATAGCAATAGAAACAGAATAAGAAAGTTATCCGGTATAGTAGGGAAGGGGAAACTGGAAAACATAGAGAAGGTGGGCAATGAAGGAGCAAATTTTTTTTCCTAAGATTAAAGGCATGTCTCTGCCACCAACTTGTTCATTTTTCCTTATTAAAATTTGTTTTTATTGTAAGCCATAGAAAATTAGAAACAGCCATTCTCATTTTTTGAGAAGTTAGAAATATTTTTATGCCTTTTGTGTTGATGGAAAATACTGTTTTACATGCTTCTGACAACAGTCCACACTCTTTGCATCATGAATTCATGACTACTTTCTTATGTTGCCATCTTTTCTCGTTTTGTAGGCTACTGATGAAGAAGAAGGCATTCAATTAGATAAAAATGGATCCAAAGATACAGAAGGCATACTTATAATGAAAGCCCTTATTGAACTTTACAAGGAAGCCATCCTAAATGGAGATGAAAAGGTTGTTTCTGAAGTTGAGGCAGCAATTTGTAGCATTGGGAAACAGAAAAATGATTTATTTAATAAAGTTGAGGGATTGCAATCAGATATAACTTCAGGAAAGGAAAATTTTATCCGTTTAAATGCTGACTTTGAGAATTTCAGAAAGAACACTGAGAAGGATTGCCTGAAGTTCAAGTCTGTTATTCAAGGGGAATTGATTGAGAGTCTTTTGCCTATGGTGGACAGTTTTGAGAGGACTAAAGAAAAAATAAAGCCAGAAACAGAGAAGGAAAAAAGGATAGAGACAAGCTACCATGGTATATATAAGCAGTTTGTGGAAACTTTGCGAGCATCACATGTTGCAGCCATTGAGACAGTTGGCAAAAATTTTGACCCATCGGTAAGAACTGATAGACCATTTTCATTTGCAGATTTGTTTTTTAATACGATTAGATATTTCTTCAGATGTTTTACTTTCAGAAATGTGTGGCAATGGTGAAAATAAGAAATTCTCCATTTCATATCCTTTCACATATCACCATTTTTCATGATATTTGATTTTTACATTCAGTGCAATATTTCTTTCCTGGCAAAAGAAGGAAGCAGTGACACTGATAGTGGGCATTGTTCTATTGTGTATGACCTATTTGGCATGCTTTTACTAGTTCTTTGTGGCTATGTGGCTCATCCTATAAGCATATTTTAAGGGAAATCTATGGTATCTTTCTTTATTAAACACATGCATGCTAATCTGGATCAATGATGATCTCATGTGATACAGATACCCTTATGTGCTAATAGAAATGTTACAAAAATCACTTCTCTCTAAAGCAATGGAAGCAATCAAATTTCTTTATTTAATCACAATATATCTTTTTTATTATCAGGATGTTTCTTTCATATTTTTATCAAATTTAATTGGTGTGTTATATTGATGTATATTCAATACTGTTACTTTATATATGCTTTGGCAAAGTCATTGGAAGCATGTTATGGTTACAGTTCACTTGTTTGATTTGTAAAGTATCTATAAATTTGCTATTGTAGGGAAACAACAATTTTTGGATTGCAATTGCCAAAAATTTCTGGATGGATCTATTTTCGGAGAAAGTAAAGAAAGGGAGTAGGCAAGGATGGTAACCCATGAGGGCTTGTCACATTGTGTGGGAGAATAACATAATCAGAACATGACCAGCAGCTAGCGTTTCTTTCTATTGCTTGGAACAAGAAATTCATAAGAATATTTTGCTATCTTGGGGCTCTGACTCCATAATTTACACTTGAAACATCTACCATTGTAATCATTTATGATTTGTGAAGCATTCACTTTCTTGTATGGTATATCCACTTTCCAATAATGAATGATAAATGACGGTTATTAACTATTGGTTGAGCCTCAATATAGAACATGATTTATTCAGTTTGGTGATAAATATTTGCAGCTATTTCTATTTTCTGCAGTTTTTAGGATTCTAGGATCATTGATTTTAATTGCTTCCTTGCGCAAGGATCTTTTATTTTAATTGATTTTAATTGCTTCCTTCCTTCCTTGTAATACAAAAAACATGCCATATTATTTGCTGTGGTAGTTCCATTATTGATATCTAATTGCTTCAGATGGAACCTACTGACACTGTTGCACTGCTATTGCTTCTGAATTTAATTTCACAACATTGATCTTTGCATGGCTTTTGGTAAAGCTGTATTGTTGTTGAGACTTGAGAGTTCTTATATTCCTTTTTTGCATGGTATCGACACTTCCTCTTTCCTTTTGATAAAGGTCCAAGAAGCTGTAGCAAGGGTGGAGTCACAACAATTCAGGGAAGGAATTGTAGTTGAAGAAGTCCGCCGCGGTTTTGTTCTTGGTGACAGGATTATCAGACCAGCCATGGTCAAAGTCTCTAGTGGTCCAGGAATCAAGAATTCCTCTTCTTCAGGAGAAAAGGAACCTGCTGCGACAGTTGCCAAATCTGATGAAGGTTCTGTTCCTGCTTCCAACAACAGCTAGGTTTTTATCCTGCCAGCCTGTTTTCGTTATAGTTGACGATTGTGCTTCCTTTGGAATTCATGTTTCAAGATGAGGCTTGTACAACTTAGAGAACACTTACCTGTCCTGCTGTCCATATGTCAGCTGAAACTTGAAACGAAGGACAAAGATGTGCTCAAACAGGTAAAATATTGGGGTTCTGTTGATCGAGTTTGATAAAATACCAGATGGAACATGTTACCTTCTAATCTATCTGGTGTCATCTATTTCTTAATTCCTACTGTGCTGATTACATGACCTAGCAAGGATTATTAGGGGCCCCATAGTCTCCTGTTGTACATGGCTAATGCATATTTTGTGTCATCCGTGTAAGATTTCCTTCTGTATCATAATGCAGGAGCATTAACTTCTCGTGGCAATATTTTAACAGTGGCATTGGTCATTGGGTGATGATATTAAGCCTAGGTAATTCCTTGTTCTGGTACTTTTGTGTTTATAAATATCGCATGTACTATCATTGGTAAGCATTTTTCACTTGGGCAAGCATCTTGGAAGACTTGTCTTCATTAGCAGTTTTGAATATGACGTGAATTGATCGGTTCTCATCATGTAAACTGATTTGTGATTTTGTAATTTCTTGTAGAACTGACTGTCATACAAGAGTATATCAAAGAGGCAAATGGTTTTGCTCTTTTGACCTAAAAGGAGAAAAATTCAATGATATATTTGTACTGATTTGCTATCCCAAGAGTATTTTTCATATAATGTAAGCTAAGCACAAATTGTTATGAAATCCAAAATTATAATCATCAATTGAGAAAAAAGATATTCAAATTTAAAAATTTTAATCATTTAATATTAAAATGTATAACTATACTTTTACAGTCAGGTCAAGAAAGCACTTATCCAACTTTGAGATTTATCCATGTTAGTCTTTTATTTTGATTCTGTATGTTAGTAGTTTTTATACAAGAAGAACTTCTCTGACCGTATTACTGGTAGAGATAACTCGTTTGTTTAATGGTGTTGTCATTTGTTATGGTTTTAAGATAATTTGTCCTAAAAAATGGAAAATGGATCTAATAAAAGTAGAGCTTATAACTTTAAAGTTCGTATTATTTCATCACGCTTTTGAACCAACAATCTCATTGCTAGCCTACTCTAAGCTTTATGTCCTTTAAGTTTGCCTTAAGTCACATTTCTTTCAAGATGAATTTATCGAATCACATGACTTGGAGAGTCTATCACTTCAAGAAAATATTAAGAGATGAACTTTCTACCAATATAAGGTTAAAGTCCATATCACAACATGTTGATCATGTAATGTCAATCCATGTAACACCAAGATTGAAATTTTTTTACCCATTCATAAATCATGTGTCATCTGTCCACCCATTTCATCCCTCCAACCTAAAATCCACTGTACATTCCGACGAATAGAAACTATAAAAAAATGTTGGCCGCTCAAGTGCACCAAGATTTCAGGCTTCCCAACCCTAACAAAACCCAAGAGCCAAGAGACGTACTTCGCGAGTCTCAGCCAGCGCCCGCGATACAGATGATCACTACAACTGATTGCATCAAAGGAGACATTAAACTAGACCAATAAACAAGGAGTGAAGTACCACTCAAAGCCATAGAACCAAACCTGCTCGCACGACTTCAACCTCGATCATTTTGGGGCGTGTCTCGTTGTTCATTCTGCGAAGTGAACAGATTGGCCACAGATCCAATAATGCCCGAGAGTTGTTGGGGAAGTTCTTGAATGTTTATGTTAATGCTGTTTGGTCCGCTCCCATTGCCGACCGGAGCTGTGGCATGACCGTGCAGACCAGGGCTACCTTGCGCCGTTCCCAGCATCCGCAGAACATCAATGGGCAAGGGTGCATTCTGCCAGCCCCCACTACCAAAACCTGCACCCTGGGAATCTTGTTCTTGACTCTGACCTGATCCCGCACCAGGGGGTGCCATGCTCATAAAAGCATGTGCAAATTCAGGAACATTAAAAGGTGCTTGCAATCCAGCCCTATTGCTTCTTGAATCGTCAGGCTGCTGGTGTTGTGGACGACTTTGGCTTTGACCTGACTCGGAGCTCTACGGAATGAAAGAAAAAATGGATCAACATCGCTTTGTTGGTTTAAGCATTTTTTTATTATGTACTTCTATCTTTTATTATACACCACAACAGTTTACAATAACATTTACCAAATAACTTTAACATTTTATACTAAAAAATTATATCAAAATATTTACATCATAAATCATATAATTTCTTGAAAAACATAAATTTCATGTTACCTAATTTTACCATTTAAACAAACACATCCTAAGTGATTCCTTTTTTATTGATAAGTATAATAAAAAGCATGATCATGCATTCCAAAAGATACAGAGAAACAATACGTAAGTGAAAAAAAGATAGTATATTCTTATCAGGTCATCATCCTATATATACAAACATTTTTACAATAATTATAACATTCGAAGATACCTGACTACCACCTTCTGTATGGCGTTGTTCTTCATTAAATTTTTGCTCAGCCACCTAAGATATAAAACAAAGACATTATCGCAATAGATAAAAGATTCATATTTACACAATTACACCTACCGGCAAATGGAATGAAAAAAAGAGGATGCATCATGTCCAATGAGGAACAATTTTTGAATGGAACAGCTTCAGAGAAACAAGGAAAATGTACCCGAATATTTTCTCGTACAGAATCACTATTGGGATCCAACTGCAAAGCTGTATGTGCATGTTGCGAAGCCAAGTAAGATTCACTACAATTCTAAAAATCAACACCATGTATGTTGCAAATATCATGAAATGGTTTAAATTTATGTTCGCAAAATTGAATAAACCAAATATCTTTCATCTTTGTTGTATACTGGTATGTTACATTGACTGATGATGGGAAAAGAAAAGCCTGGAGTCCTAGAGCACAAGGCTCCCCAGCAAAATGCAGGATTTGAAGAAAATCTAATTGTAAACAATCTTCAACCTTACCACAAGAAGAGAATGTCTCTTAAGATTTGTACCCATAGACTTCAGGTCACAATAAAGCTTACATCAAGGCTCAGCTTCCAATTGATGTGGCAATGTAAGCACCCCAAAGGATATAAAAAATGGAACAAAGAAATTCCCACATTGAAATAGTGTAACCATTTTGGCTTTTGTTGACAGAAAAAAAAAAAAACCTTATTCTAAGTTTCATGATGCATTTTACTTAAAAAATAAAAAATAAAAAACATTCAGCCATCTTGAGAAAAATATCATCATTGACAGGTACAAAGTTTCAGATTCCACGTATGAAATACAAACTGTAAAATTATGGCAAGGTATGTGAAATTCGGTACAACACTACCTTTTAGGAAAAGTGTCAAAGCTTCCCTGTATTTCCCTTGAGCATAAAAAACCAGTCCATATCTACTGTATGCCTTTGCATAATTTGGGTCAATTTCAATGGACTTCCTACAATCCATGATTGCTTCAGCATATTTGGAAATTTGGGTGTAAGCAGCAGCCCTGAAATTATACACTTATAAATGTTACTCATATAATAAATGTATTCAAGGTGAAAAGTGATTTCAAGGCAACACCCCTTAAAAATGCCCGAGGCAAGAGGGGAAAGGCAAGGTAAAAGCCTCATAAAAATAATATGATAAATGATATAAAAAAGAAATATGTAATTTGGCAATAATGATCAACACATTCTACCAGATGAAAATATAATCAAATACTATAAAAACTAAAATTCACAAAAATATAATATTGATAATATTATACAATATTAAATATTTAAAAATTTCTAATAAATAAATTGGATATAATAGCATATATAATTTCCTTTGCATATATATGTATGATAGAAAAGGTGAAGAGAGATAAAAATAGGATAAATATCTATGTACTTATAAATGAGAAAAAATAAACCCATCTATTTGTATGAAAAATCTAAAAAAGAAGATTAAGATGAAGGAGAAGAGAAGAGAATCAAGAACTAAATTAGAAATTGACAAAAGTTGAACATGGTGGTTAGTTTAGCAAGAATAGCCAACTCATACCTGTTACAATAGTAAATGGCATTCTTATCTGAAAGTGCTATGGCACAAGTGTATAAATCAATAGCTTCAGCATATAATTTCGACTGCATTTTCTGATTTCCTGATAGGAAATTACAGTGGTTAAAATAAAATAAAATCCATCCTAACAGCATAACTTCATAAACACTTGAGAAATTACATTGAAGGTTAATATAAAATTATGTATCAATCCTAACAGTGTAACTTCGTAATTCCACTACTTCAAAAAAACATCATCTTCGCCATAGCACGTCACAATCATGGCATGCAGCATATGCCTGCACACCCACCTCTTCCAGCCAGTGTATGAGTGAATGTGGTTAGGTTCACATCATAAATTTTGTTGTCAAAATTACCTTGTGTTTTGAACATTTCGGCCAGGTTAGTCCGGTCTATGATATGATTTCCCAATTTCTCCATCTCCTGCCACACACATTTGATCAATAGCACACAAATTAATGAAAACGTAAAACACTGTTGGAAATATATGTAAGTGAATGCAGTTGTGTTCAACTAGAAGTATGGATAGATATTTTCATGTTTATTCAATCCTTTTAATTCCTCCAACACTGAGCTATTTCATAGAGATCACAGGTTTCAATCCTATAAAACCATGTCACTCTTTATGGAGGTAAGACTGTGTGCAATTGAGCCCCCCTTGGAGTCCTCATTAGTGAGTTTCCAATGCATTGGGTTTGCCCTTTTTCTAAGGATTTTTTCCTTTTTCGAATATTTAATGGCCCATGAATACATTTTCTTTGGATGATGGCCTCAGTAAGTGTGGGGCTTGATTTTGAAATTTGTCAAATGTCAACCCTTGTATTTATATGGTTCAGATTTGGATTCACCCATCAGACAAACGATTAATATTCTCTGACTATTACCCACAATATAAATCACTACCAACCATGCTCATATGAACTTCATTTCAAATTTTCCTCAATTTTTCCTGGAATGCATGATGTGGCATAGTCCAGAGGCTTAATACTACATTCTTCAAAAATCAGCATAGCTATTGTCAAACAAAGGAATGATGATATCATTGACAAAAAGGAACTACCAAATATAAACTCTTAATATACATATAGTCATTACGGTGAATAAATTATACCAAACACAACTAAAGGAGAAAACCTGTCAATTGATATGGGTCTCCTTAAATGAAAAACCAGGAGAAAGCAAAATCTTACTCGCAATGCCTCCTCAAAGTAACTTGTTGCCTTTGTAAGTTGGATATGATCCTCCTCCCCACCAGGTGTGCAAGCAAAAAAATTGATCATGTCAAGGGCAGCATAGAGCTGCCCAAACAGTTCATCCCTTGAAATCCCTGAAGTTTCATTAGAAATTATGGTACATCAAAATAATCATGTGAAATGCAGAGTATATATTACATAAGAAATGAATGATTGCATGAGTACAGAGTACCACCCAACCCCTTATATTCTAATGAAAACCACAGACATATTGATGAAGAATAGGCATAGATTTCAACAGAGATAATCTTAAATAAGATCTCTAAAAAACATGCAACGCAGTGATCTCAATCCCACTCTTTCTGGAGAGTCTTTCAGGAATATTTCCTCATAAGAAAAGAAAATTATCGCAACACAGTCCTGCTCTAAGCTTCTGACTTTCTTGAACCATCATATATTTATGATTATAAGCACATCCTTAATCACATTTTTAATAAACATTCTTAGATTAAAATTTTTTTATTAATAAATGGGAGAACATAAGAATGAAACAAGAATTAAGCTCAATCATATACCTTCATCAACAATATCTTCAATTTGTTCCTTACCCTGCTAGTAAATATTCGCAAGAAAAAACATAAGAATGGGACTAGAATATTTAATGGACGAATGTAAAGAAATATAAATATTATTTAAGAACATCACAAATAAAAATATCAGTAAAAATAAAGATATATAAGTGATAGCAGATAATAATGGAATCAGATAACATGAGCTTTCTAATTCTATAGTGCAGACATTTTCACATCATGCTACCAATGTGTTATGTATATGAGTATATCCCAAGTAGAATGATCATTGAGTTGCTGACCAAGGGCAATGGAGGATGTGGGAGAAAAATGAGTGGATGGGAAGTCTTTTTGTTAACTTTTCAAGTTTAACAAATAGTTTCCAAATATAATTATTTTGAAATGAAAACAGGACCTGTATTGCAGTTTTTACAAGTCGTTTTGAAATTTTCTACTGATCAAGATGTCTATGATGGATGGATAGCATGCAGCCTCACCAAATGGAGAATAAGGTAAGCTATGGTAGATATGAAACGTAAATGCGTACACACACGCACACATGCATAAAGAGAGATTTATTTAAACTATTGACATTTAAAATTTGTTAAACATACGTATACCAAACTTTATGCAAATATTCACGATCCATAGATTTCTTTTAGATAGAATGCACTGTAAAAATCACAGCAATACTGTATAACATGATATTATCCTATTCTTAAAAAACAAGATATGGTATATGGATTGTTAATAAAATGCACAAAAATCTTAATAATACAGTAGAACATGCTAAATATATACAAAATCAAATTAATTTCTATACACAATGAAGAAAAATTTTAAGCATAAATTGTCAATAAATGCATAATAAAAAATCAAAAAAATGTTTTACAATATGTTAAATACATCAACAACCTATGCCATGATAAGAATACGTAGGTTGGTTAAATTACATAAATTTAAATGTTTTTTTTGCAAGTTCTGATGAAATAGTTTTAAGTCTTCCTCTGCTTTTAATTTCTTCTACACTAATTACCTTTCTTTTCTTAACTAGTATGTCCTTTGACTTCGTAAGGATATAACCAAATCAACTAAATTGACTTTCTCTTATCTTATTTTCAATTGATATAACTCCTACTTTATTTCTAATAAATTCAATTTTTAATTTATTTCTTATAGTATTACCACTAAGCATTTGCATATCTTCAGCACTAGTTTTTTGCACATGATCATGTTTTATTGTCCAACATTTTGAACCATAAAGTATAACTACGCAAATATGTTAAATATATGCACAACTTAAATAAGATTTTAATGCTTAAATACATCCAAAAAATCATCTAACCATGAATACATGAGTTGGGAGAGGTTGAAAGAGCACTAATCGGATCTGGATTAAAAAAAACTATGCATAAAATGCCCAGCTTCATTATGATATCTTGACACCTAGGTGGGCATCTCAGTAAGTATGATATCTAGTAAAGATCTAAAAAAAAGTTAAAAAAAAACTCACAATCAGCAATGGCATACTTTCAGTGGAGAAAACGGTGTCAATTACATCGATGGAAAAGTATTACTTGTTCTAATGTTTCCTATCTACTTACATAAAAGAGGGGGAAAGAGAGAGAGAGTTAAAACTAGCATTTGTATCTTCTGCATAGTAAATGACTAGTACACAGAATTTCAAAGAAGGAAAATAGACACCAGACTTTTGATGTGCCTGAAACTGGAACTGTAGTACAGCCATTGGAAGAACTTGGTTTTGATGTCGTATTGGATGCCTTTGGGAGTGGTACCGTTTTGACCTGGTCTGAATTTAGATCGTGTGGTCCCTTGGAGAATAGGTTTACTAAAAGCCCAGGTTGCACGTGGTCATCCATCGAAGACTGTTGAAGCTTAAAAGCCTCTTCTAAGCATTCCCTTGCAACATCTAGACCCTCTGGGTCAACATCAGGTGCTGGTTCAACTGGAAGAAAAAACAATGGTATCAAATCAGCCTCTTCTAACAATTAATGACTAAGACTTACTTTATAAGGCCTTGATATATTTCATGTCATAGCAGCCTTATACAGATGAATATGTGCAATTCAAAAGATAGAGAAAGCCACGACTCGTAACCTGTGAATTAATCCTGCGGATTTGTATCTTACTGTCTTTGTAACATGGTCACAACAGTAATGACTGTAAATTAAGCAAAAATGGTGCACTCTACATTTTATGCACAAAATAAAAAAAGCATGGCATCATGGGTTCACAGTTGAATGTTTGATAGATTTGGATCTTATAGCTATCAACAATATGCTTGAGATCAATGTTTTGGAAATGACGTTAGACTGACCAGTTGAACTAGTCTGATTGCAATAAGTTGACTGGCTCAACTACATGTCATTAGACAATTTTTCCAGTTTTAACTTGTGGACTGGTCAGGCCAGGCACCTCAATCAAAACAATTCATTGATTTTAACTACCAACCATAATATCTGACTACCCATCTGCTTTTTCCTTTCTTTATCCGTGATAAATGGTGAACATAGTTAGGAAATATTCCTGTAATTTTCTCTGTATATTTTCTAATTTTCACCATTTTCCATTTTCCCCTGATTTTTAATTAGTCGAACAATGGCATAATGATGATATCATTTAAGAGAAACAATTTAACTGGTTGGACAATTTTTGTACTGGAATTACAAGAAGTGATTCAATGTGTGGTTTGGTTGCAAAAACATTGTCCGAATTTATGATATATTTTTTATAGGACACGTGTATGACTATATGTTCAATCATATACATAGAAGCATTAGGTGATAAGAGGATACCCTTCTAATTATAAAATTCTTTAAAACTACTATTCATTTGACTATACTTTATGGTCCAAAATAATAAGTTGTAAAGCATGACCATATACAAAAAGTTAGTGTTACAAAGATGAGTATGTTTAGATAGTTGAGTGGTAATACTAAAACTAATTTATTAGGAATAAGGTAGAATTTGTACGAATTGAATATAAAATAAGAGAAAATCAACTTATGTGATTTGTTCATAACTTCATTTCCTTAAAAGGCCATAGGATGTATTAGTTAGAATTCAAAAATTAATTAGTACAAAAGAAACTAAAAAAGTAAATTAAGGATTAAAACCACTTGGTTATTTTATTTATATGTTCAATCATGCTTCCAAGTCTTAGTGCATTGAATGATTGTATCATTGTACAACCACTGATGTCTTAACTCTTAATCCTATTATATGAGATCAGCTGCAAGAATCCTTTTATAATATTTATTATTATCCATCACTAAATTTTCCATTAAATTGTGTAAATTTATTTTTTAATATTTATAACTAAGTAGAGGATTTGACCATAGATAGAAATATATGAAAAAAAAAGACTCATGTGATCAACCTTACATAGTGAAATTATAGCATGAGATGTTGTAACCAAGTAATTTTTTGCTTCCCACTACTTTTACGTTCACCTAAATTAATTAATTCTCATTTCCTTGCAAATGCACCTACAATGGTAACTCCTATTTAAGATGATTTTCTCTTATTGTATCCATAAGAAGTCTACCCTGTTTCAAATTCAGATGTAATCACTTCTAACCTTATCTCTTATACTATTATCACTCATCCATTTTAGTATTATCATTTCTTTTACATTGATGGTTTGCACATGTTCATGTTTAATAGTGCAACACTATACCATGCAATTTAGTTTGGTGAATAGATGTCTTATAAACATTTCTTATTGGTTTTAAAGATAACTTTTTAACACATAACATTCCTAATGGCCTTACGTATTACTCCATTGTCACTTATTACATATACTAAATATCTAAAATATGTGCTCTGAAGAATCTCTAGACTATCCAATTTTATGTGTTTACCATTTTTCCTACCATTTCTAACCTTACATTATGTATTTTTGGACTTAGGTATTGTTTGGATATGATTTTGGATGCCTACATTCTCCATTTCCTTTGATATCCTTTGGGTTTGAATGTAAACTGTAAAGTATCGTACTTCTTGTTAATAATGTCCAACTGATTGGGTTTCTCTTGCATCTCCAATCTCCATTGCCATTAGGAAATACCTGATTGAACCCTCTTCAAGAGGCATATACGCAAGTCCCCATGGTTGAGAGGCATACATCCTCCCACATGATGAAATGTATCGTCCATTATCTGTTCTACCACCCTTCTGCAGCCACTTTCTTTACTTTCTCTAAATTGCTAGAATAATCCCTAGGAGTGGTGGGATTAAGGCAATGACTATTGTTATTATTTGCAGGTAGAAACAACACAGAAATGTGAAAAATAGGAATACTGCTAAGGTTACTCTTCTATAACATGATTCTTTTCTGCCTCCAAAACGGAGATATCTGGCATTCCATCTCTCCAAGACTCCTATCCATCCTATTGACGAATCCCTCTTCTTGAGTCTCCCCAAAGAGTGGAAAACGTCCATGAATTGAATCAGCAAATTCTTGAACTATCATTTCATAATTGATCAAGGTTCATTATAAGTGAGGGTGCAATATAACTACCCATCAGAGAGATTTTGGTGGCTAGTCCAGATAACACATCAAACATCCTCAATAAGGAATCACAATTGGTGGATTTTCTCATTCAAAGTTTTGGAAAACAAAAGAATAGCTCTTATGTTGAGCATAAGAGCCGGCACATTGACAACGAGATTGAATGGAAACAAATAAAGGCAAATTTTTTGATTGAAATTTCAACAACATGGGATGGAATTTTTTGTTGGATGCACTGATTGACCATAACATCTGTGGGTGTTGGATCTCCTAAATCAAAAGAACTCTGGCGTTGGCTGAGATCAGTGCTCATTAACAAAGTCTTGCGCTATTTCTTTTCTTAAAGCCACGCCGTCCAATATCACGACCCGTCAGTTTTCCTGCAATGCAGAGCATCGCAATTGTTCGAGATGGACTAATGGATCAAGAAGCTCAGGGATAGGTCACACGCACAGTACTGTTAGAAAATCGTTTCACGAGAAACTCCGCCTTCGATGATGCAGAATACCTGAATGGAGGAAGTCGAGGAAGGCGAGCGCGATGCGTCGGCAGACGGGGGAATCCATCCTCAATTGCCCCATTTCTGCTATACCAGTCGTCCTGCTCCACTGTGTCCGGATCGGGCGGGGGAGGGAGAGGGGCGAATGGTGTTGGGATTGTTCGACAACAAAGTCGACGATGGGCACGGCGGGTGAGACGAAGCGAGGTCGGCAATCGAAGTCCGTATTTTCTCGTTATATATATATATATGTATGTATGTATATATGTATGTATGTATGTGATCTGAAAATCTTATAGAAAAAATTCAATATCTTGGATAATTTAAAATTTTTAAATTTTTTTTATTAATATAAGTATACATTTTTTGCCATTTTTTACTTAATCATAACGTAATCTTATACTGTCTTATTTAACTTCTTTCATGGTTAAACTTATGGTATATGGAAAATATAAAATTATATTTAAAATATTTATAAAAATTTTAAAAATTAATTTTTAATTTTTTTTATAATATGCATAAATAATTAATAAAAATTATTTCTTAATTTTTATTTTTAAAAATTTTTATTTGTTTGATTTTCGACGTAGTGCACAAACGAGCCTAGGTATGTATATATTTCGCTCATTCAACAACGTGAGCTCCGAAGGCGACGCCGACCGACCCGAGTGGTGCTCTCACGGACCGTTTCAAACCCGCCGGTGCTTGCGATCCGACGCGCATCCGTAGTAACTACTTATGACTCACGTCAACTGTTCATTTGTTCGTATCGATTAATGGATAGTTTTTTTTTCTTTCCATTTTTTCAAAAATCTTTGTTGTTCGTGGAGTTTGGTTTTTTTAAGTTAAAAAATTATTTTGCACTTGCATATATAAGGTATGTTTATTTACACTTGTTTTTAGTTTTTAAAGTAGATTGAAATGAATTTTAAAACAATGTAAATAAATACATATTGATATTATAGTAGTCATTCCTGAGAATTGACACATTTACTTTTATATAACTTATTTTGCAATGACACGTATTGTTACTGGCTATTTTTTCATTTTCTGTTATGAAAATATAACTCTACTCATCACCAGAAACTTGCATGGTAAGTTTACCTTCGTCTTTTCTTCTTTCACATATGAAAAAGATAGCAGATAATAAAGAATAAGAAAGGATAGTGTTGAACTTGTAAATGAAAGAGAAAAAAAGAAAAGAAAAGTGAAAGAAATTAAAAAAAAGGAAAAATTGAAAAATATTACATAAAATTATATTAAAAATGTATAAATATTTTTTAAAATATATAAATATTTTTTATTTTATTTATTTTTTCTAACGTAGATAAATGGAGAAAGTGTCGTTTCCCCGCCAGCTTTAAATAGGAAGGGAACGTTCGCCTTTGAGTCGTATTCTTTGGTTTGGCGCCAGAGTGAGGGTGAGAGCTCTCAGCCGGGTCTCTGTCTCTCAATACTAATATCCACCAAATTTAGGGCCCTGGTAATCGAAATTTCCCTCACTCCGAGTTCAGATCGGAAGATCCAGTGCTCCACGCCTCCAATTCCGTAATGCCGGCAGCCAAGGCTAATGCCAAGAGGAAAGGGAAGGACGCGGCCCCCGTGAGATCGGAGAAGCTGCGGCGTGACGATTCCGATGTCGATCTGGACCTTGATCTAGATCTTTCTAGGTGACGAGTCCTCCTTTCTCACCTGAAATTTCCTTTTGCTTAGGTGGACTTCGGAAGTTTTTACGCACTCGGTGTTTGAAACTGATGATATTTGTTAAATTTCGTAGTGATATCAAAGGGATATTGTCGGCGCTTCAGCATATCAAGGAGAAAGCGCTGAAGGATGGCCAAAAGAAGAACGAGGAAACTATTGGAAAGTGAGTTGTTTCGTTTTTGGCAGATCCTAATGGATTGTGAACAATATCTCCAATTTCATGTTCTTTTCGTGCTAAACGAGTTTAGATCGGGAAATATTTAGCCTGTGGTTTACAATTAAGGTATATCACTGTGAAAATCTTGTAATTCTGTTGGAATTCCATTCACACTGCGAGAATAATGTGTTTTACATTTGCATGGTGTTTTGCATAAGAAAAGAGGTATGAAACGATCCATGCATATTACCAACTCGTATTTTAGTTCATTTGTTCTCTCTCGGTCATGCAATAACATTCGAGAGTAGTTTTTCATTTTACTTGAGTACTACGGCAAGCATGGTTCCATGTCCATAAGGAAATACTTGTTTTGCAATAGATTACATATATAGTTATCCAAATAACATAAGATCTACGACGTCTATGGAAACTAATATTAAATAGGCAAGTCACAAAACCTTGTGTGTTACTTATACATATACTGTTATCTTTTACTTCAAAAAGATAATAGTGCTGTTGTGACAGTGTGGCATCACAGATCAGGGAAATGCTTGACGACGCCAAAACAAAGTCTGACAAGGAGAGGTATGTCCACTGAACAGGTTACGTGTCCAAGCTTATGTTAGCAACTCATAGTGCTTGCTCTAGGATGTAGACATAAATATAACTGTGCATGAAAAAATGAAGTTTTATAATGAAAGTCATTTTTTACAAGAAGTTGCCACATGGCACCTGATTTATGATGTTTATATTCATTACGTTGATCCCTGTTGTCCTTCTGTAGTGATTTCCTTTATTCAGCCTTGCATGTCTACCCAGTTTTAAAGAATTTCTTTGTCAATGGCAGGCAGACTTTTACGAAAAATCTTTCTAAGATGTCTAAAGAGGTTTTATCATGCATACCTTCAAAATCACTTGCAATTTTATTCCATATCATGCCCATGTTTCAGTATTTGTTACGGAAATATTGCAGTGTGACAGTTCATTGAAGAATGAATATGCCAAGTTTCAAGAAGCTCATGTGAAATTCTGCAATGACAAAGCAGCATATTTACAGGCTTTCAAAGGTCATCGACGATTTATTTTCTAAGGAAATTCTCCTAATTTCTCCTGGACAAGTGGTCATACAATTGATGGTGTTAACATCTAGTGGGTTAGGATCATGAATATTATTTCTTTGTGATTTTATTCTGTTAAAATGTAAATATCTAATCCAAAATTGGTTGGTTATGACTTATGAGTAAAGTAATCATTTTTTATATTACCACATTTCTTATTTTTAATATTTTCATGTGGAATTATTTATTGAATTAAATACGAATGTATGAATTTATCGAGATGCTTTTGCTCTAATACTATAATGAAATGTAGCAATTTAAATCAAAATCAATGAATTATAAATGAAGAGTTTCTTTTATATATTACCTTATATCTTATTTTTAAATTTCTTCATGTCCGACTATTTATTACAGCATGCCACACAAATTATTACTACAATGAAAAGTTAAATAAAATAGTGGCCAAATATCTGTTTTTCCAATAACCAAATGATCACATCGCCACTGAATGACAGATTACATCTAAAAGGCACAAAAAAAGGTAAATTCATCATATGAGATTCAGAGTTTCAAAGGCTAGCTCAAATATGTGAGACAAGAAAATATCTGGATCTTGAATATTTTTTCCAAAACATTGGATTTCTTATTTTTCCTTTTGTGATTGTCTAGGTAGCTTGGTAAATGTTATTTTCAAAGTTTATGACCTCGAGATGGCTTCTTTTTTTTCTTACGTCTCATTTAAATTGCTCCCATTTTCTACAGATATATTTGCCAAGTTTGAAAATGAGAAAGAAAAATTGTTAGTTCGATATGAACAACAGCGTGAGTTTTCATTCCTTCTATTTTATCTTAAAATTATGTTTTCTTCATGCAATAATTCGGCCAGATGCTGTTATCTTAGGCAAGAAAGAGAAAGCCATGATATCCGAGCTTGAGAAAACATGCACTGAAAAGATTGCCACGGCAGAAGAATCTCTGAAAAAGAAGAAACAGGTGAACAACATGTCAATTATGTTTATTTGAGATAAGTGAAATAACTTAGCTTTAAGCCTAAAAGTACTTGTTAAGTCTTGAATTGCTTTTCATTGATGTTTATATATGTTTGATAGAAGAATCTTACATTAGCAAAATTTAAAACATAATATGAATTAATTTATAGATGAATCGTTTTGCTTAATGTCAATTTGATTTTTTTTAAGCATCTTCTGAAGCCTTGATTAATTTTAAATTTAATGCCTACATTTCAACATCCATCTTATCGAAGTAATGAATATCTAAATGAGTCTATACATAATTTACCTGATAAAGAAAAGTGAAACTTGTGAGACTTAAAAAAAGATACAAGAGAGGGGAGAGGGTGATAGACTAGTCCCACATTAATGAAATTAAAACATAATGTAGATTATAGATATTTTTTAATGTAGATTATAGATTAACATCTTCATCCAATGCTAATTAATTTTGAATTGAATATTCATATTTCATCAATTTTCTAGTAATAGCTAGAGTTGTCACAGCAAATAGATATTTGATTGTGAAATGAGGTGAGTATAACACCATATACTATAATAAAAACATGAAATTGTTTTTGGAAATAAGGTCACTATGTTATATATATCCACTGCCGCTTTAGTCCATAACATTGTTCGTAGGCTTGTCAAACAGACTAGGTGGGGAAAAGACCTAACACGGTTTTGATTAATCTTTCTACAAGCAAGTCTAGTTATTGCAAACCTATTTATTTACGGGTGCCAGTTTTGGTACCCATACAAAACTCGATGTTGAAAAAAGGCTAACTAACCCAACTTGCAAGTAAACAGGCTTAAGAGACAAATAGGTTGATGGTTTGACAGGTGTACATTCATGTGAATGGATGTTTGGGTAAGTACGCGTATCTTAGTATCATTATGTTAGGTCAATTACATAAATCACGTAACTAAGTTTTTTCATTGGATTATTGGATTGGGCTTTGCATTTAGACTGTTAGACCGTTAGAAATGGGTGATGGGCTTGACTTTGCATTTTTCTATTTTTTCCTTTCAATTGTATTTGAGCTAGTCAGGCCGGGTATAAACCCAATTCCCAAACCCAAACCGTTTAATGGTCAGGTTTTATCTACTAGGTTGGGTATGGTAATGGGTTCAGGTTTAATAATCATTGAGTTTAGGTTGGGTTAGATACGACCAGTAACAGGCTAACCGCTAACCGATCAGCTTTTCTTGTTTGCGTTTAGATTATATAAGCTGATAATTGTTTTGGTAAAAATACATAATATTATCAAAGACTGTTTTAATGGTAATTGCCAAGTGATACTATGAAATATCCTCTTGGAAATTGTTGATTACAGGATGACAAATCATTCAGCATTCTGCGTAAATCTCTTGGCTCTTTCCTGGAAAGTGCCTCAGATGATGATTTTGGTTCTGATGAATGAAAATCGACAATTTCATTTGTCATTTGTCAATCCCCATCAGTGGCAGTTGTGCTTTAATTGTCTGACATATACCAATCTACCAACATCCTCTCTGGTTTTTTTCGAGGTAACCACTAGTCCAAAGACTCAAAACTTTTCATGTCTTTATGTAGGTTTCTAGATTTATGTTCTATCTTTCGCATTATCATGTAAATATTGAAATGCTTTGATAGGATGATGAGTTGTTTGTTTTTGGATCTGTATTTTAAATTCCATTTGGCACAAAAGTGAAAAATAGTGGATTTTCATACTTTCAAGAAAGATTTGCTCAAAACGGTCTCCATTTTCTGTTTTTTATTTCTGTTTTTACTTTAAGAAGATTATTGCTTTTAAATGTATTTTTTAGCAGTGACATGTGTTAAGGAGATAACTAAGGTTGTACAGGAAATGCTCACACAACCATCGCACCCTCGGAAAGTCTATGGAGGTTTTTTAGATATATATATCTATACAGACAGATAGACAGACTCATAATAATAAATACATATAATAGACAATTCTTTTACGTTAATGTGCCTCGACGAGCGGTAAAGGAACTCTGCGGAGTTGCAGCGTTCATGAATGCTTTTTTACAAAATAAGATCATAAAGGTCTTGAAATGTGATGAAATTATAGAAGTGCATGGTGCACTAGGAAAGAAGCACTGCTTACATGGTGGTACTAACAGTAGCCATTATCTAGCTAAGACCAATTGAACAGTTTTAAGAGTGGCTAGTGGTATTAAGCTTAGTGGGAGTAGAGGGGGGTGGGATCCCCGGTGGGGTTAGCTGAGGGGGGGGGGGGGTTTCTTACGTTGGATTTAAGAGATTTTTGCGAACAAAAGAGTTGGATTTAGCTTTCTGACAAGCCTAGGTAAAAAACTAGAATGTATAATTTTAATCCAACGATTTTGTTGTTCATTTTTAAAAAAACATAGAATTAAGAAAATTTTCATTTTATTTAATTTTCGAGTTCTTACAAAATTTTCTCTGACAATGTGAAATCTGAATTTAAAATTAAGGAAAAGTAAAAAATTACAATAATATGAAATTTTACTATTTTTATTACATTTAAATTAAAATAAAATCGGGATTTTACAAAAAATTTCCCAACTCTCCTTTGTCGGCTCTGTACTGTTTCCGTGCATTCGTGACTCAGAACAACCGCCTCCCTCCCACCATTTGTGGGAAGGAGTGGGCAACTTCCGGCCCCATCAGTACCATTCACGGACGGCGGTCTTGATCTTTAATTTAATTATCACAACATCCGTGGTCGGCAACACTTTTACAGATCAAGCGCCCCACGGAACAAGCCAGACCCCAGGAAAGTTCTGAAATTATTCATATCTCTTGATCGATGAGTTCTTTTAGAATAAGAATTTAAAAATCTAGGAAATACAAGTTTGATTCGGCTTGCTCAAACACGAGAATACAAATATTACCTCAAAATAAAAGCATTATCATAGGAAACACAATTAAACCCACGTAAAATAAAGCTCAAAACGCAATCCAGACTGATACAATTGTGGGCATTAGGTAAACGACGACGAAGGAAGGCTACAGCTGCGGGTGCGGATGGGATTCTTTTACGGCTAGGACGTCCTGTAAATTACAAGGAAACAAGGCAAGATGGCAGTATGATTGAAAACAAAGAGCTTGTCCAGGTTTGAGTAGCGTCCTATGGTGCTGCAAACCGAATCGTACTCCTCGGTGGTGGCGTCGACTGTCTTCTTCACCCTTCCCGCGATGACACGGCATACCAACATGGCCCTCTTCTCGTCCTCAGGGGAGACATCGGCAACGTCATGTGCTCTTCCACTCGTGGCCATGGTCTGGACCCTGCCAGACGCATCCGCCTTGAACCCATCTCTTAAAATGCTGCATAATTTGCAGTGGGGGGCAGAGTGGCACAGAGCGGTAGACCCATTGGTGCCGACGGAGCACATGAAGGATGTGCAATGGAATCGCAGGAGCTCGTTTCCGTCGGCTATGCACCTCGGATACTTCTTTGACAGTTTGGTGGCTTTGGACCTTATGCCGTCTCTGTAGTCCTCGAACCTGTCGATGGTCTTCCGCGTGTTGTTTACTTTGAGGATTCTATCGATCCGGCAGGGCGGAGCTCTTTTCTTCAGCCAACTCGATTGGAAAATGATCTCCACTATGTTTCTGCTGGTGTCTTCTGGCCCCAGCTCCGACACTGCCGGTTCAATTTAAGCAGAATAAGGATCGATTCCTCCATCCTATTCTAGTTTTGATGTTTAAAGCCAATAAATGGAGAATGCGGAAGCAGAGTAGCGCAAGAAGAACAGAATTTACCACCAAACCAAGATGTGTCTTTCACTTTGGAAACCTCGAGAAAAAGAGAAAGGTGAAAAGAAAAGCAAAAAAACAAAAGAGAGAGAGAGAGAGGCTTGCTATCCATGAAGAAGAAGAAGAAGAAGAAGAAGAAGAAGAAGATGATGATGATGATGATGATGATGATGATGATGATGATGATGATGAAGATGAAGGGTAAACAAAAACATGAAACAACAAGAGCAGGAAGACCAAACTCAGATGGTGTGATTGATTGACAGATGGAATGCAGAGGAAAAAGGCCAGAATTTACCCGCATGTTTGACTGCTCGATGAAGTTCCAAGTCGTCAGGTTTCAGGAACATCTCCCCACATTCAGGGCAGGTGCAGATGGTAGACCTCAGAGAAGGATTCCTCGGACCTCCGTTGACGGGATTCATGAGGGTGTGGCATTCGTAGCACCCAGAGAACCTCCTCAGATGCAAGCCCCTGAAAGAATTAGCGGTGGCGGTGGTGGCAGAGGAGGGAGAATGATGTGAGTGGGCATATGAGATGGAGGAGGAGGAGGAGAGTGGTCCATCGACTTCATTCAGAGGAACCTTGGCCATGGAAACGCTTTTCCTGGTACAACCGGGAGGTGTCCTTGATTTTACCATAATCTTGGAGCTCTCCTTGATGCTGCACAGTGAAACAGAGCACCCGCTCCTCACACATTTCTTCCGTTTGTCTCCCTCAAAGCGTTGATCCTTGCAGGAGAACATGAGCCTGAGAGCTTCCCATGAGGGTGCTTTCTCTGGCTTCTTCTGAGGCCGGGAGGAGTGACTCCTGTGGCTTCGCTTCGTGGGTTTCC